>JABXWE010011224.1:0-12418 GCA_014611495.1 Limonius californicus | reverse complement strand
TCAAACTCATCTAGACTTTCTTCATTGTCTGGAATTGTCATAAAAAATTGTAAGAACTGTACTTTTAATTTTCATTCCTCAAATTAAATAAATTTTTGGAAATATGTGAACTCTCGATTGTAGAAAAAATCTTGTGTGTAATTCGAGCGCAAATTCATTGTCGATTTCAAGAGATTGCCGCGCTCCTTCGTCGCGCGGCAACTGTCTCTTTCAATCGACAATATATCATTTTGCGCTCTTAATACACAAATAGCTATTGTGCTGCAACCGACCTCACAATATTTCCAACCCAGCCTTGGCAGTTGTGGAATCTCAATACATAAACCTTCTCTGTTATTTCAGTCGTTCTGATTCGATATTAAACTGTGGGTGATCCGTGTTTGTACCCTAGTGCTGAGGAGAAGCACATAACAGAGAAGATGCCAGTACCCCCTGAGACTTAAAAAACTGTGAATGAACGAACAAACTTGAAGTATACTTGTGACTTTGTTATAAATCTTTGGCATTATTTCATTATTGCCGCAAACACTTTTAAAGCAGAGTCACTCATAAAGTAAAAACGAAAAGACTACGTAGAAAATCGCGCAGAAAATTGAACGTTTTCTTAATTCAACATATCCTGTTAGGGTCGACCTTACGGGGCCGAATAAAAAAACTACTTAATTTTCAAATTTTAAATACGGTTGCAACGCTTCTGCATTACATGTATGTAGTTCCTGGGTAAACAAACAGCGGATGTGATCAGACTCACTGGCGGCGACAGGCAGGTGACATGCAACAGATAATAAAACACAGACTTACTGATCTGTCAGTAAATGTTGGGCAGTTGTACTCACCGGGGGTCCTCCAGCCCCCTGCCCCTGGATTGGAACTCGAACCGGATACCGATGTTCATCTGCCGGCTAACTGCTGTGGCCGCTGTCATACGTAGTCGTACAGTAAGTGCCATTTGTAGGCGTACAGTAAGTGCCATTTGTAGGCGTACATTACGTACCATTTGTAGGCGTACAGTAAGTGCCATTTGTAGGCGTACAGTAAGTGCCATTTGTAGGCGTACAGTAAGTGCCTTTTGTAGGCATACATTACGTACCAGTTGTAGGCGTACAGTAAGTGCCATTTGTAGGCGTACATTACGTACCATTTGTAGGCGTACATTACGTACCATTTGTAGGCGTACAGTAATTACGATCATCATGCATATCTTCTGGTGCCCTAATCCTCCAGAGGGACCCAGGCCATGGACTAATTCCACAGCCCCGCTCTGTTATTCACAGGAGTCACGGGGGGGGCGTGCCCCCTCAGCCCCACATGCGAAGGGGAGAGTATCTTTAGTGTCCACAGCCCCGTGTAAAAATCAGTCGATGCCCTCCTGGCATCAGTAATAATAACTCCCGGACAGGTGCATTAACGATGCCACCTCTGCGACTGATTACCTCCCAAATAATTGCTAGGGGAATAATGATTAATCATGCCACACACATTATCTACTCATATAGCTACTTATATTCACTACGCTACTGTTTCCAACAACTACTTACATAGACACACCAATCTTGTATAACAACCATAATAGCACCCAATGCTTGTGAATCACATATAATAAGTAGATAATACGTAACCCTTCGGGTAAACACATATAACACCTCAAGAACGCCACTGCTTATGTTAGCTGATATTGCAATTGCAGCCCATCTTTATATATAAACACATAGGTGATCACCCTAATAGCGCACCTTGCCTCAGCTTAGAGTATAAACGCATCGCAATCGGTTAGTATGTTCGCAAACGCTATTAATTAGTGATTAAGCCAGACATGCACGCTTAGCGCAGCCAGCTACCCCACTGCCTATTTCAGACTGCCGTCTTTGCCCTTCCTAAGGCTCGACCGCCTCATGTTTTTGGGTATGCACGACCTTTCCTTCGAACCCTTATAATTATTTTCAGCTGTTATAGATTTAAGTAATATTCATAGCAGGCAAAAACCATTGCCTAACAAAAGATACTCGTAAAAAAGATAATGTACTGAACTTTTTATTATTTCAGAAAAGTTTCACGTTTATATGTATTATACAGCATCTAATAAATGCGAGTTAGCTTTGTTAGGGTCGACTTTATGGAGGACTTATAAAAACTACAGAATTTTAAATTTAAATATGGTTGCAGCGCTTCTGCATTTCATTTATGCAGTTCCTGGGCAAACGAACAGCGGATGCGATCAGAACTCACTGGCGGCGACAGGCAGGTGATATGTAACAGATAATTAACCACAGACTTACTGATCTGTCAATAAATATTAGACAGTTGTACTCACCGGGAGTCTTCCAACCCTCTCGATTGGGATTCAAACAGGATATAGATGCTCATCTGCCGGCTAGCTGCTGTTGCCGCAGTGATTCGTAATCATAGAATAATTACCACAATGATGCATATATCCATTGTGCACCAATCCTGCAGAGGGAACTCTGCAACTGTTCTATGTTCAGCCACTCTGTTATTTACAGGGAGTCGCAGGGGGACATTCCCTCTCAGCCCAACATGCGAAGGGGAGAGTGTCATTAACGACTCTTCCCCCACGTGAAAATCAGCCAATGCCCTCCTGGTATTGATGTAAGATTCATAGTAATAATAGTAATATTTCAAACTAGACGCGTTCATGAGGCTATCTCTACCAGCTGACTACCTCCCCCAATTATTGCTAGGGCAATAATTATTAAGCATGCCACACATATTATCTACTTATATAGCTATGTACTTATAGTCACTACGCATCTGTTTATAACAAGTACTTACATAGACACATCAATCTTGTATAACAACAATAATAATAGAGCCCAGTGTTTGTAAACCACATATAACAGAGAGTAAATAATAGGTATCCATTTGGGTAAACTCATACGACACTTCATGGGATATAAACCATAACCTCGCCAGCAACGCCGCTGCTTATATTAGCTGATATTAGCTATATTAGCTGTATTAGCTATTGCAGCCGATCTTTATATATAAACAAATAAGTGATAACACTAAATTCGCACCTTGCCTCAGCTTAGAGGATAATCACTTCATAAGCAGTTAGTAGATTCGCTAATGCTATTAATTAGTTGTTACAACAAAGATATACTAGCTTACGCTTAGCTACCAACAGCACTGCCTTTTGTAGACTGCCGTTGCTGACCCTTCTTAAGACCCTGCCACCCCTTGCCTTTGCCACACATTCCAAGAAACACTTGCATGCCCGATCATCAATCGGTTATAATTTTTCCCAGCTGTTGTAAAGCCGACAGAAGCTACGAATATTTTATTAAGTATTTATTTGTTGAGCGTACATTTAAGTAACATCCATAATAGACAAAAACTGTTGCCTAACAGCATAAAAATGGAACGTATTTCTTTATGCCATGCAGAAAACCGCTAAAAATGAATTTGACACTTGCTTATTGAACTTAATATTCTTCTTAAAATTTTACATTCTTGGGAATTTTCTGCCATTTGAAAATATCAATCCGCCTGAAATTTTAAATGGTACTATTAAGTATACAGGACATCCAACTCGTAGCATACAAGTGCGTTGGTACTGTGCTCAGTTATATTCAATAAAGCAGACAAAACTATTTTAAAAACTACTGGATTGGCTAAATTTACAGTGTTATTAAATAACATGTACCTTCTTTGTAATTTTTCATATACAACTGAAAATAGAGCTGTAAAGTAGGTAGTAGTAAAGTAGGTTAACTATGTAGTTTATTCAAAATGTAACCATCGAAGAATAGGAGTTCGAAGCAGTACAATCATTTAAATATCTAGGATCGACAGTTAACACAGACAGTGATATAGAAGAAGATGCGGATCCTACAAGGGAACAGAAGTATGTTTGCATTAAAACATCTACTAAAATCGAACATACTATCTAGAAGAGCAAAGATAAGATTTTACAGAACAATAATTCGACCAGTGCGTATATAAGGAAGTAAAACCATCCACCGCTCACCCAGAAACATTATCGAAAGAAAAACAGTACGAACAATTGTAGAACCAGTAAAAGAAAAGGAAATTGGAGAATAAGAACTCACATCAAAAGAAAAAACATGTTCTAGGACTGCAGAAAATGACAGCAACCATAAAGGTAAGAAAATCAAGGTGGACAGACCATGTAACAAGAATTACAGAGGATAAGGACGCAAAGAAAGTTTTAGAAGGACAAATACAAAGAACAAGAAGAAGAGAAAGCGCCCGAAAAAATATGGAGCTATGGAGTAGAGGAGTACTTGAAGATGGTGTGAATCAACAACGGGAACGTATGTAATAGCAAGGGACTGGAAGAAATGGAAAGCAACCGCAGAAAAGGACCCAACTAAGAACGTGAAGACCATAAGTAAAGTATTTTATTCTAGAAGAGATTCAACTAATTGAACTCCGCAGTAGAGCGTTGTAGTACACGCAAAGTGAACATCAACACCACACAGAACACCAAGCCATGGTTTAGAGAAAAAGTTAAGGTCATAACCAAGGCTCGGATTTTATGCAAAATGCATATTCTAAAGTATCGATATGCCAACGAAATGCTTTTGTATCTATCTGTGTCTAGTGAAATGCATGTAAATGACACCATTTTAATTTTGCATATTTTGCATATTTTAGTGTTTTGCTCCATACATTTGCATTAAATGCATATTGAAGCATTTTTCTTCACTAAATTCTCAAAATTTAAAATTTTTGGGTTGCTTCGACTAAACCACTGCTGGATTTTAGGAATTTCCAAGAATTAGTGTTTACCTGTTTATGAAAATTTAACCAGGAAAACCTAGCTAATTAGACCCAGCTTAGTGACCAGCTGACCAGTTAAAAGGTTCTAAGAAATACCTAGGTAAACAAAGCGGATGTTGTCAGGGGGAATCGGTCGATTTACCACATATTTAATGGGTGGTGCATTTCATATGAAACGAAATGTATATTATCTGACAAAAGGCAGTCGTTTCTTTTAGGTTCTTTTGGGAAACATATTATAATTAATAGTTAGAATTGTATCAAACATAAAAAATAAATACCTACGTCTATAGCAATAATTCTATAATTATTATTTTATTTAATATTATTTTTAATTTTACGTAATTTTAAGTATTAGTTTAATATTGTATTTTTCTGGGCTTGTTGTTGTAGATAAATATTGTAGTAAATAAAAATACAATGAATTTTAATGATTTGCAACTTTTCCTTTTTAATTTTGCATATAATGCTGCATATTTTGCATATAATACGGCATATTTTACATAAATAAGTGCATATTTAACCAATTTTGAGTGCATATATATGCGCATATTTTGTAACTTTAGCGTGCTTATACATCCGAGCCTTGGTCATAACACTTGAGAAACAAAATGCCTGCCTGGAAAATAGAAGCAAGGAAACAGAAGAAGCTCATACAAAAATACAAATAAATAAGGCACAACGTAATCGCTAGATTAAACGAAATAAAAGAAGAATACTGGCGACAATTCACAGCGGACATGGAACACAACCTATAGGGGGCCCAAAAGAAGGTCTAGAAAATGATAAGGGGAAGGAAAAAATCATCAAGGCAAAGAAGAATGGGAAATCTACTTCAAACAACTTTATAACAACAACGATAACGACGAAGAAAATACAGAACCCGAGATCAAATACAAATAACCGTACATGGTAGTAACTAAAGAGCATGTGAACAGCGCTATCAAAAAACTAAACAATAGAAGAACACCAAACGAAGATGGGATAAATAACGAACTTATTTAATATGCTGAAGAATCCCTAGCAATCCAAATACACATACTGTTTTAAAAAAATTAGAAAGCGCTAACATACCACCTAACTGTAAAAGAAGCACAGTACCGATTTTCAAAAAAAGCAGTAAGAAAGATCCAGCCAACTACAAAGGCATAACATTACTGAACTCAATCATGAAACTGTTCAGAAGCGTAGCTACAGAAATGAACAACTGAATTCCAATAAACGAAGATCAGAAGGGATTTCGAAGAAATAGATTCACTATTGACGCTATTTATATTATCAGACAAATAGCAGAGAAGGTGATAGAATACAATAAGATAGTTTATATGTGCTTTGTAGATCTTACACAAGCATTTAATCGAATAAGACTACAAGAGAAAAGGGGATACCCTGTATCATAATAAGAACAATACAAAATTTAAACTCACACAACACAACTAAGGTAAGAGTCAATAGCAATTTGTCCAAAGAACTACAAATATCAACTGAGATCAGACAGGATGTACGTCTTAGCCACACCCTAGTCAACCTTATAATGGACAAAATAATAGACTTCACTAAAAGAAGGGAGAATGGATACCGTCTCGGAAATGAAGAGATCAAGATTTTTTGCTACGCTGATGACGTAGTTCTCATAGCTGAAAACGAACACGGTCTAAAATACTTATTACGTAGCTTCGAAATAGAAGCCGAAAAATATAACATGATTATTTCGACAAATAAAAAAAATGCCTCACGAAAGAACACACCAGATGCAAATTAGTTGTCGATAACTACTCAATTGAGCAACTCACGTCATTTGATTACTTAGGCGTCAGCATAAAATGCTGTGGAGACCTCCACAAAGAAATTCTACGTCAAACTACAAAAGCAGCGATGGGTCTGGTAGAACTGGGCGCCGCCGACTGGGCGCCACCGACTGGGCGCTGCCGACTGGGCGCCGGCCGACTCGGCGCCAAGCCAACTGGGCGCCAAGCCAACTGGGCGCCCGCCAACTCGGCGCCAAGCCAACTGGGCGTCAGCCCAAACTAATATTTAAATTAAAAAAGCAATAAAGCCACACCCTAAGAAAAACAATACTAAAATAAAACCGGAAAATAAAATCTAAATTTTGAAAGTTGCTGTTCTACAAAACACTTAACTTCTTTTCGCTTTATTCTATAAATCGGACTCCTTTTTATATAATTTTGCTTAAGTACTATATTTCTTTTTTCTACCTCATTTTATGTAATAATTAACACTGTGTGATTTTGACAAACTTTATTTATTAAATTAACAAATTTATATTTACATTCTTAACTCAAAGTTAATTTTGGGAAAAGTGTGGCCAACAGCTCGAATAAAATTTTGTAACCTGACCTAACCTAACCTAACCTAACCTAACCGCCTGTACTATGAGGCAACATTACGAAATTCTTAGAAATTTGTAAATTGCTTGTTGTAAGCAGAAAGTTTTCCAGCGTTTGTCAAAATATTAATATCCTGATGAGGATTTAGTAAAAATTCATGGTAAAATTTTGTGTTGCGTTATGTCTGGGTATAACTTGGCGCCGAGTTGGGCTTGCGCCCTGTTGGATTGGCCCCAGTTGGCTTAGCGCCCAGTTGGCTTGGCCCCCAGTTGGCAGGCGCCCAGTCGGCGACGCCCAGTCGGCGACGCCCAGTCGGCGGCGCCGAGTTGGCGACGCCCAGTTGTCCTTTACCGGCAGCGACAATAGCGGGCTACTTACGAGACATCGTATGGAGGTACAAAGACACACAGAGAGCAAAATACGTATAGATAAAAGCTGTGCCGGACCAATCATGACTTACGCTGCAGGAACGCAATCCGAATCAACAAAATCCATAAGATTAATGCGAACCAAGCTATTATGATCAATAACCGGACTGACACTGAAAGACGGAATAAGAAACGAAGACATTAGAACAACTTGCGAAACGAAGGATATCATTAAGTGGGTGCGATAACGGTGGAGAAACTGGAACGAACATATAACGCGAATGGGAAACAACAGACTACCCAAAATAGCTCGCAATGAATAGCCAACAGGGAGCAGACCACCAGAAAGACCTATCAAGAGATGGCGTGATAACTGCTAGTCCACATCAAGAGAACAACCAACGCCATGATAGACACATACCAGAATCAATAGATCCATGACTTACATTATGAAGAAGAAAAAAGCTAATCGAATTTGAGTTCAATGGCTCTTATTGCTTCCGATGTATACATTTTTAAATGTAGATGTTATTTTTCAGAGTTTGAGATGCCGCAATCTATAGAGGTTGGAATTTTGAAGAAAAGCTTCATTGGATGAGTACTAAACGCAGAAGTGTTTATTCCAGAAGAACATTATCGTCGCTGCGTTAGAGGCTGCAGTTATTGTAAATATTTCCAATCAAATTTGAGAAATTTGTATCCTTAACTGTGATGTCATTTTTTAAATATTGATGGTTATGTCAACAGACTTTTCGTCCCACTGCTGGGCACAAGCCTTTTCTCTGTTACACGGGGGACCTACAGTTTGACGTAGGCCGAACAAGAGAACTTCCAAAGGAGGTTTTTGACATTTTAATACTGTTGCAACTTTTCCTCAAATTTGACTAAAATTCGATATGAAAACTAAGTCAGCATCATTCTTCTTACTTACTACGCTTCATATATAATAAAGTTTTTTTCTTGTTACCGCTGCCATTCACCAACCCCGATTATCATTCGAATTATTTTATTGGAGACGTCTTGCTTCCTTCGCTTCATACACATCTTGGTTCCAACTTTCCTTTTCTGCGTTTTCTTTGTTCTGCAGGTATCCACTTCCAGATTTTGTTATCCTATCTGTGGTTCTGCATGCAGTGCAAATGTGCAAACCATAAGCCGACTATGCGCCGGCCGATAATATCCAAGACGCTCATTAAATGCATTCAAAACATTTTGAATAATTCGAGGTGTTATTCACCTACACTCATATCGAACTCTTTCGTTAAGATCATTTACATCCTTAGGCTGAGTTTGACACACAATGGTTTTTAAGTGCCCCCACATAAAAAAATCTAATGGCGTTAGACCAGGGAACCCAGCTGACCATGCCATTGCATCTTTTTTGAGATCCATCTTCCTGGGAACTCCCCATCGTCTTGCAACCAAATGTTATTGTCATTCGGAACTAATATCGCTAATGCAGGTACTAATTCAAATTGTAAATAGCCTAAGTATCTTTCCCTAGTTAAAGTAGTGTAGTAGAATGGCCCTAAAATCACCGACAGTTTCTGTCCATACGTTGAGCTTTTGGGGATATTGGATATGCGCATCTAGTAGGGATTTTCCCCAGACCAATATCGACAATTTTGTCTGTTGACAGTTCCATGTAAGGAAAAACTTCATCCGAAAATATTATACGCTTTGAAAACAGTGGATCGCAAATGTGCATTTCCATTATTTGTTCACAGAATTCTTGCCTACGATCAAAGTCTCTGCTAACTCATGGACCAATTTTACGTTACAAGGATGAAATTTCTGCATTTTTGAAAGTTTCAGTAACGAAGTATGGCTCAGATTCTGCTCTGAGGCGATGTTTTGGCTAGCTGAACGAGGATTATCTTCGATTTCCAGCAAAACATTAAGCTGCACATCTTCGGCTAATGTTGTCACAGGGCGGCTAGCTTCAGGAAGATCTCACAATACCGTGTCTCTAAATTTAGTTTCTATTCTGCTGACTATGGTTTGGCATGTTTCCTGATCAAAATATTTATGTCTGAAATGTCGACATACTTCTTGATGAGTTCTAACTGGATCGCCATACCCAATCATCATTATCACTTCAATTCTTTGGTTTTCAGTCAGCGATGCCAGTTTGCTACTAGGTTGTTACTAGGTGTAAATACTCGTACTATCCAGAGAAAATATCAATGCACTTATTTAATTAGTATATTTACAGCTATTTTCGCTTGTCGACGTGAAAACAATTTTGCGTTTGTTTTAAACCCCACTAACTAGGATTACTATTAATTTCCTTCATGCTTACTATTTGAACGTTAAGGTTGCATTTCACGAATTTTTTCGTATGTAACCTGTTTAAAATGTTATACCATTAAAGACAGATTAAAAACATTTACACAAATAGAAAAAAATATAGGTTGTCCTTAAAACAATATTGATAACGTCATAACTTTTTCATAAGTTTAATAGAAAAATTTTAAAATAATTTTTTCATATGCGCTGTGTTTTAAAGCGGTATAATCCTTTTAGACTTTTTCTCTATCACAGTGCTTAACGGATTTAACGAATTTATCCGCCACTTAATTTCCACACTGTATAGTTCTGCTGATATTCAGTCGTTCTCAGGACTCTGGGTGTTGTTTTCAAGTTTCCTTAGTATTTCGTCTATTTCCTTTACTGTTGGTTAATACTTCTTTTTTTAGATTTCATTTTCAGTTCATTCTATATCTTCTTCACTTTCTTTATATAAAATTCACGTTCCATTTAATGATTCTGCGAAATGGTCTGTCCACATTTCCAATGTGTTATCCTCTACTTCAGTTAGTTCTCCTTTTTGTTTCTATATAATATTGACCACTGTTGGTATTTTTTCTTTCTCTTTTTAGGCCTTGATACCTACAAACTTTTTATTTCCGTGATTTTACAACTTCCTTCTATGTCCGTTATTAATCCCTCGTGTACTTTCCTTTCTCTTCTCGTAGGACTTTTTTGCATATTCTCCGTTTCTTGTTTTTTTTCTCGTTTTCAGTTCTTCTTCGCATACTATTTACCTATTAAATATCAGAAAGTATAAAATTTTTATTGCAGGGCAACTGTTAGAATCCTTGGCATTCAGGATATTTAACTTAAGACTTACAGCTGTAGAGTTATAGTAAATAAAATGAAGACTTCATTTTGTAAGTTAGTAACCTTGTAACATGTTTCGAAATGAAAAATAAATTTAATCTAAAATTGAGATATATTTTACAAATTATCTGTAACTCTAAAATGTTATTCGTGTTTCCAGATTTAAAACCGCTGAAGTTACATTCTTATCTTAAATCTAATTAAAATAACAACACCTGTATTTTAATTAGGTGCGTAGGTTTGATACACATCGCTTTAAACAAGGTGTAGAAGATCAAGAGTGCTAATTCGTATAAGGTTTTGGTTATACAGAAAGAACTTAAATTACATTTAATTGCTTGATGGGCTCTAATGGAAAAGACATTAAGCTAGCGGTGGCAACGGAAAGAAGCCTTTTGTTTGCCAGTGTTGCGTTTTTTTCTTGGAATCTGCATTCGGGCTTAAAAACGACTAATTTGAAATACATATATATATATATATATATATATATATCCTATTGCTGTTTTTAGAACTCTCCAGTATATAAAATCAATCACTAACTAACACACTTTTTGCAGCTACAATTATGTTTAATCTTTTATGGTTACACTAATTTAAGCTGTTATTCGAATTTTATTACAAAGGTTAGTGTTGCTCCGACTTATACTAAAACTGGTATGTTACAGCAAAGCTTCAGAGTAACGTTGTATCAGGTTATTGTGTGTTCTTCTGAGAAACTTTTACTTAGAAATGTCATGCCCTATTTAATAACATAATATCTACACACGCAATGTGCGATAGCGTTACAAGAACCATCTATAATGTTTGATTCGAAATTAAATACTGAGTCACGTATAAGTACCTTAAGTCGGTTGAGCAGACAATAAAAAAACCGCAAGGTTTACCAACATTTAAAAAATCAGTTTGTGTATGATAATTTAATCAAAAATGTCCATCCGTGCGTAGCTATGTGACCTTCAGATCTCTAAAATAACTACTATTAAAACTTAAAATGCCTCGGTACGTTCTGAAAGATAAATCGGCAGCGGGGATGGGTTTAAAGCAATCCTTCTGTGTAGAAAACGAAGATGAGTTTTTCATTTTTTGGGGGTCGATGTGTATATCAATAGAAAGAACATGTTATGATAGCGTTTTAACAGAAAAGAAACCACAAAATAGTAAAAGTACTGCCCAAGACATAGCTTCAACACAATCACCTTGTGCGGTCTTCGCCGGGACGGGTGGGAGCGAATTAAAAAAAATACCAGTTTTAAATAACATAACACTCCCCAATAGGGTTTCAGAATCAATTATGTGTATGTCAGATTCACACGCCTATTAAAATTCACACAAAAAAAAATAATACCAGAAATATTAGCGAAAAAGTCCAAACCCCTCTTCCTACTACGCCACTGATCTGTAGATGAATACTCAAATGATAATGTTAGCATCCTGGAGAACTCAATCGAAGATGGGCTGAGTTCCAATAAAATAAATTAATAGGCGCCACCGACTTATAAACTTACTAACACTATCCTAGATATAAAAAATTAGAAAAGTCGGATTCTCTGGTCCAGCATTCACCTACCTTTTCTTTTGTAGTAGTTCTCTCTTTAATCTGATATTCAAGATTATCGTCGTAAATGAAAAGACAAATTGCAAATAAGTTAAATTTAATGCTCAACAAATAACCCCCCATGAATCGGTTTTGAATATAACATAAATAACCTTAGTGAAGTCAATTTTACGTAAAGGGTAAACAATCACCCTACTGAAAGCAAAACTAACACAAACCCTAGGTAATTATTGCGTAACGAAAGCACATAAATAATTAAT
>JABXWE010011223.1:0-56369 GCA_014611495.1 Limonius californicus | reverse complement strand
TTGGGAAACGGTTTCAGATCCGTAAAGGATCATATATCAAAATTAAAATCAGTCGGGATCTACAATATCCCTTGCTCCTGTGGCTCAAACTACATTGGACAAACTGGTCGTTCCATTGAGTTAAGATTGCGAGAGCACAAAGGTGATTGCAAACATAAACGCATCACAAAATGTGCGGTGGCTGGACATAAAATGGACTGCAATTGAAATTGAAAAACAACCTAACAACATAAACAGGGAGGATGGTTTTAGACTCAGTAAAGCTTGGACTCCAGTAGTTTATCCTCTAAGGACTCCTACGCATCATCGATCACACGATCACGCTCCACCGGATCCGTCCTTGCCCAACGGTGACTGCCAACCAGAACTCCGTCGTTCTGCCCGACTGGCTCAAAGAGGTTTAAATACCTCCGCTTCCCGGATTTGAGTTCAGTGTTATATTCACTCTGAAGATGCAAGCTGCAATGCCTTGCGAAACGTTAGTTTGTATGGGTTCACAAACAGCTAACAGGCATAAACCGATTAAGTATTATTGTCCTGGCAAACAAAATACATCAAGATCAAATCCTTGTCCGCCCCAAGGTTTGATGAAGGGCACACGGCCCTGTTTAGGCAGGCAGGGCCTACGAACAAATATTGCTCAAACTTCTAGAGCAAATGCTTCTAAAGGCAGACAAGCTACAGGTCGGGCCTCATCTGATAATGCTATGTGTGTTCCCAAATGACGACGCGGTCTAAGCCGAAAGTAAATTGTAATATTGACAGTTCGAGAAACCGCGAAAGCCTCAAAGAATATACTATTAATGCAGTTATTCCAAAAATGGTAAACATCATCCTACATTAGGTAACGAAAAACCTTAGTATATCTACCTTTGCACAACTGGCAAAGTAATGCAGAACAAGTACTATGAATTTAATTCTCAGAACATATAATTGTTTTACAATTGACCATATGTGAGGTGAAACAGGCACGATGTGTAATTAATGAAAAGTATTTAAAATTTGTAAAACCAAGCGATTACCACTGCGTGGTGTTTTGTGAACAAGGTTGTAACCTGTGACATCAAAGAAAACCCCCTTTATCAAAAGTTTTCTTTGATAACTCAGTTCGTGTACAGATAATATAATAATAATTGCGAACTGCTCACGAAAAGCGGAAAACTACTTTATAATTATGTTTCCTTTGTTTCAGAAGCAGCTAAACAAACAATTTTCGCTTACTCCGTTACTCACTAGAACAAATCGAAAGTTAAGCAGCGCACCTTCGACTCGAGTGTTTGATGTGGTAAGTAGAGAAGGTGTAGCCTAAGTAAACGATCCAATATTTATACAAACACACATATCACCTTTCCGTTTCGTGTTTGTATTTTAACTTTTGCTGCGTAGCTAAACGCTTATAATTAACAGGTTCAAGTTGTGGAAGCAATTTACTTGTCAGTGTAAAACAAATTTACCACAACCCTGCCGCTGTAAGCGATATTTATTAAATATGAACTAGAACGTAAATACTATTATAAAAATTTAAACCAGTGGTTCTCATATTCTTAGCCTCCGTACAAAATTACACCCGGTACCCCTTGTAGCTCGCTACAAACTATTTATTGAAACAACACAACTTAAGAACGTATTTGCACAATTAAATGAAGAATAACCTGTTACTTCAGAAAGGCGTTGCACACTAAACGCAATGGAGTATTTGAAGATACCAGTACGCGATGTACAGGATTAAATTTTATTACAACAGAGACTTTTTATACATCTGTTGTACTTGCTCACCACCGCTGGAAACTTTCTAGGCTTTCTGATAGTGTCAAAGTCGCTAATTTTATTTATCGATGCACCAGGTATTCAAGCTACATACATAAATTCATGGTTTTCTAAATACTCCTGCAGTTTTCTTTAAATGGGTGTTCTAATACTATTCACGTAAGTACCTGATGTACCATAATGCTATAACGCATGCCTGGCCATTTCAAATCAATAAAAAATGTGTGACTTATTATTTGGAAACTATTGAGCGTTGATGTAAAAGCAAAGCAATTTTAGTATTTAAACTCTTGAAAGAACACAAAATACAACAGACAGGAGGATTTTGGCATTTCTCTTTTATTTATTATTTCAATAATTCACTAAATATTTAGACTTTACTCATCATTTTCGTCAGTGTAACAGATTTGTAATATACGTAATACAAAATAATTACAGAAAACAAATTTCAAAAATCCGCAATTGTTTCGCCAGCATGAAGTTGGCGAAGCATTTAGCTTTTTCTTAATAACTCGGAAACGATTTAAAATACGACATATATTTTTAGGCCGCAAATGGGCGAAAATTAGGTGCAAAATGTTTACATCTATTTCAGAATTTGCGCCCAATGTTGTTTCGCCAACTTCACGGACCATTTGTTAGAGGTGATGGGTCCCCCCGCTCCCCTCATCCACATTCGCTAGCCATTTCCACTATTTGTATCTATTAATTACTTCTCCTAGTCAGCCAATAAGGAGAAGCGCCGTTAATTGTAACGCAACGACGAATAGTTACCGCGTTCGATACAGATTTCAAGATTTTTAAATACCATAAAAAAATTTAAAATAAATTGCTGTGGTAATACAAAACACCTACTCTTCATACTTGAATCTGTTGTATATACCGAAATTCAGTAACAACTAATAAAGCTTACATTCTGAAAAACTGGACAAGATTCTTATTTTAGAATATACCGATGCAGCAACAAGCCGCTTAAGTTTTAGAAGACTGTAGGTATATCAAAATTTGTTTAAAATGTAAAAGGTATATTTCGTAAAATAATATCTAGATAGCAAGGCGCGTTGCCTATTTTTTTCAAATTAAAGAACTACACGACTAAGCTAATGCCCTGTAGTTACGTAAAAGTTCCCGACTTTATTTGATAATAAAAACATGGATATTTATCTATGTATAAACTGATGTTTACATTTGACCTGAGCTATTTATTTTATATTAAATAGCAGTAAAGCAGCACTCTCAAACATATACACCATGCTGTTATTGCACGGTTTCTGTGACTAGCCTATTATTGCAAGGAAAATGTATTGATAGCTTGTTGATCAGGTTCAAATCTCTCATCCCACAAGGGGGTAAGTCTAGAATATAAGGAAGCTGCGGTAAAGTTTCATACCCTACTATAGAGCGTGTATCCGTCGTCAAATGGGCAATATGCGGCTGGCCATTATCGTATAAAAATAACACTTTCGGTAACGTTTGCGTGTGTTGACTTTCATGGCAGATGTAGTCTTTCAAGAAAGTTTACTATAATAGGCTGCCCTTATTGGTCTTTCTATCATGAAATTCACGAAAATTAGACCTGAGCGTCCCAACACTTTTGTTATCACTTTCCGTACGGATGGTTGATATTTGTATTCTTCGGATGGCGTGTTTGATACACGTAAAAGGACACCATTAAATGATATCCAGCATTCAGATGGTGAACTACGCGAAAGAAAACCTTTTTAAATTGTGCTACAAAATGGCAATGAAATGAGTTGCTTATTATCGAAACGCTCAGGTTTCCAAACTTTTTCAAATATTGGTCACCAGAAATAATAACTGTTTACCGAGAAAACAGGGCCCCGCTATGTACTACGTAGCACACGGTTAATCTGTTTACAAATTTCCACGAAAACGAACACAAACAGAAACTTAATATTAATCAGATGAGTGGAGTGTTGGGGCAGCTTAATTATTATTATTATGGGCCGTATTCATATTGACTTGGGTTAATATCTCACTAGGATGCCATAGCGGCGTCGCGTCGCCAGCAGCACCATGGCTACACTTGGCATCTGCAGGTCGCCAGTGATAGTAGCTAAAGAAGACGCCAAGAGTCGCCAGAAGAGATTACACTTCTTGAAAAACTTAAATAAAAGAAAAAGAACTTGTGGGTACATCCCTCACGTCCATACGAAACTTTCCTAACTCCTTTTTTTTCCGAAACAGTTAGTTCTATTCCACCAAAAATATCTACAATTTCTTCTCAATATTTGTTTCTTCAAATCGCGGTTAAAATATTCCGTGGAGGAACTATCCCAAACCTATTTTCAATTTCTATAATGAATTGGTATTGTGTACATTTTAAAAACGACGCGAAAATGATAAGTGTACAGAGTGCACTTCCAGTTGGCGACAATGCTGGAGGCCGGCTGAAAGAGCGGCCGCTAACTCATCATTGAATATTATGTATTTTAATGGAAACGTCGCCAATGAGTCAGCGTCGCCAATGAGGCAGCGTTGCCAACGAAGTGGCGTTGTCAAAAGTGGCGATACGTGGCGTTCGGGCTGGCGACGATTCCAAATTGGCTGCGTCTAAATGTCAAATACCCGTCATACAATTTCATACATTATGTTTAGCGACGCTGATTGCGACGTCGCGTCGCCGTGGCGTCCCGATGAGGTATGGCCCTCATAAATAGAATGTTCTCATTTTTATGACTTTTTTCCAATTGTGGTCGATATTCGCTGGCTAAATCCAAAATTGTTATTTTCCATAAGTGGTCATTGACGGATAACCGGTCTCTCTGGTATTAAAGGTGGTTTTCCATAACTGACCGATAATCGACCGTATGCGGTAATCGACCACGGCTAATAATTGGTTGCTGTGGTTAAAATATCTGGCTTTTATTAATCAGTCATGACAGACGATCGCTCATACCCGGCAATTCAATCACGCTGTAAAACAGCGGTTATCAACAATCGGTAATCTATCATGGTCGGTTAACCGGTTCTAGCCAAACTGAAAATTATCCGTTTCGCAAGCACCTGTAGCTGATTAACCGGTTAATGGATAAATCTTTGACAACCTATTTCATACCATCATCACAACAAAATTAATAAATAATGTGAGGGCAAACCATTGTGTTTATGCAAACGCAATAAAATATTATTTAATCTTAATATTAATAAATATGTCCAATTGATAATCAATTACAAAGAGATTGGTAGGTCTGTATTTACAAGTACAAAAATAGAATTTGAAATACTCATTTTTGAAGAAGAATTTGGAAAAAAAAACGAATTTACAACCAGTTTGAGAACCACTGCTACAAATGCTAAGGAAACGAAGCAAGATTCAGAATTTATTAGCAGAAATATTTACATCAACTCTTATTTTTCGAATTTGAATATATCAACATTTTCCACTTACCTAAAGTGAATTCGGAGTTGGGGAATGCAAATTAACCACAACAGACGCTTAATTTTTTTTTCTTCCCGCATGAAAAGTTTTGATTGTTACAAATTCCATATTACGCAACGTATCTGCATTTATAACGAATCAAATACATTATTTATGTTTTTCTCGTGAACGTGTTATTAACCCAATTTCTTTTTCAGGTTGTTATCGACTGAATTTGCAAGAAATGGATTTTTATTTTTATATTCACGTAATCGCATAGTTGTCTCATGATATAATATTGTAAATTAAATTGCATGCATGCATATCACTGGATAAAAATTGAAATACTGTGCTTTTTACTACCACAAAACTGTAGAAAAATAAAGTCTAAGTTTTTCCTTGTCTTCTTAATTCGGTTGATAAGTGCGAAATGCGACGCTCATTTGCAAGTTATGCGGTGGGAAAAACAACGCAATTTACTGTCTGCAACTGTCAGGCGATGGCTACAGATTAGACGATAAATTGAGGAAAATATAGCGGAGGTGAGGTCGCCCGCAAACAATGAATTCAGAATTTATGGCTATAATTTCTAGCAAACTCAAACAGATAAACACCCGAAGGTGGAAAAGCTTTTACCTTAATTTACTTCAAGTACACAAAGGAGGAGCGTTTGAAGGAAAATTATCCTACCTTAGTTTTTCCGGAACCTGTAGGCCCCACAAGCATTAATCCGTGCCTCACTACGGTCGTTTCGTACAGCTGAATGACTTTTTTTACGTAATCTATAAAAAGATAATGAAAGCTTTTGTGTCGTTCCTCGACAGGTAATCGGAATTGCAATCAAAAAATGCTCACCGTCAACATCTTCCAATCCGTGGTTTAGACAGGTTTTTCGTATAGACTGCTCTAAAACGCCATAATCGACAGCCTCCTCTACCATTCTAGGAAACAAATCCGACACAATTCCTGTGGAAAAAAAGAATTGCAACATTGAAATAGAAAGCTCAGTGTTACTGAATTCCGCGGTAGAACCTCGACATTACAGTTAAAATTAACGAACTCTTTTAATTTTTATTGACATCTAACACGCCCTTTTTAATTAAATAAAATCGTGAATTCCATCCAACAGTTTAATTACTTCTCCAACTGCTGGTTTGTTGACTGGAACAGTTGATACGCAAAACTTAGTACATGTTGAACACCTTTGACAATTGGTCTAAAAGAGCACAATAAAACGGAACTATTTTTCACTTTCAAGGTAGTTCATTGATGTACTTTAGAAAGTTTGTGTGTGAAACATCGAATTTCCACTTTGAATGCAGACATTATTCGATTTGATTAAGAAGATTGAAATTCCCGCTTTAGAATCATAATTTAATAATCCTCAGTTGTATTTCAATCTAAAATAATTTGAAAACTAAAAATTTTAACTTGAAAGTACATAATCCTAAATTTAACTTTGAAGCTTAAGAACAAGAAATAACAACATTTAAACTAAATAACCGAAAATTGCATATTCACGATGAAAATGTCGCATTTCAAATAGAAAACTGCATGTAAAGTTAGAATAATTGTATTGAATTTTCATATTTTAAAACTAGAAATTTATTATTATGTAATTTATAAAAACAAACTGCCAGATTGTTATAGTGATTGAAAATTCGTTTTTGTAACCAGAAGTTTTCATTGTTGAAGGAGGTTACATTTTAAAAGTTATCCACTTTAGTCTCAAGCTTGAAATTTCTGCTTTAAAATTAGTTATTTCTGTTTTTGAAGGTAGAAAAATTGAATTTATTTTGAATAGAAATAAGACTTATTAAATTTAATGTATAATCTTGAAAATTGTATATATATATATCATATGTATGCAAATGTTCCTCTTCGTGGGAGACAATTCTATTTAGAAACATTTCTGTTTGAAGGGTTGAGAAAATTTGCTATATTTGTCCTTAAATCTAGAATTCTCATTTTTAAACTATATTGTCATTCAAAAATAGAAATTATTGTACAGAAATAAAAAAATCTAAATTAAAATAATTAATTTTCAGATTATTAAAATCGAATCACTTAAACAGAAATGGTTGTTTTGAAAAAAGAAATTTGTAAGAATTGTAAATTTCAGTTTATAGTATTTTGCTATTTATATTTCCATTATTAAACATCTATTGTTGAAATAAACTAGGCTTAATTCAAATAATTAATTGACTATTTCACTCTTCAAATAGGAATTCTTATTTCAAATCCAGAAGCTTGCCAAAAATTGGCAACTAAAAATTGCTCACTCAAGAAAATTGCTATTATAAAAATGAAATGTAGTATTTTATAGTTTTACATAGAGCTTTAAAACTTTACAACAACAGATTTTCTTTTTTTAAAACAGTCTGCAAATTTAAACTATTGAAATTTTCTATTTTGGGCTAGCCATTTCACATATTTTGCGTTAAATTTATACTTTTCCCTTTGGTGATTGCAACTACAACTATAAAAATGATACGTTTTCACGTTCAAATATATTGTATCCAAAACACTACGAACAAGAACTGTCTTGTATATATTTTCATAAAAGGGAAGTTCTCTCTTTAATTTTAAAGTTTTCCCAAGGTTGACTAAAACTGGATTCCTAAAAATGTTTACTTCAAAATTAGATTTTTATGTTATGTTATGAAAATGGTGCATTCCAAAATGAAGTTTGCCGCTATTGAAACTAGCAACTTGCCAATAAACAATTTCCGCCATATAAAATCTTATTTGTAAAATAAAAATAGTCAGCTCATATTCAGAAACTTGAAAACTAAAAATTCCATTATGAAGTGAAGCACTTACCGGTTTTTAGTTTAAATAATTATATCTTCTCACACAAAATAGGTCAATAATGTATCTGATTTAGTACCCGCAAAGAAAAGTTATGTTTAGTTAGTAAATTCTGTTTTTACACAATGTGTTTGTACTGTTCTTAATTATTTACGTTTTTCTTCGAACGATTTTCAATGTATATCACTTAAGCTTAGTGCTTTCGACTTCATTACTTCGTTCAAGCACTTACTAATCTTATAAAAAAATCTCTGGGCTTTCAGGCTCGCCACTTTTTGCATGGCGGCACCTTACGAAATACAAAAGATAAGTTTTTGTATTCACTTAAATTGATTAGATAGCAATTCAATTATTCAATATTCACCTTTTTTTTCCAAAATGAAAGATAATTGTTTAATAAAAACGATTTCCATGAATTAGTGCGTGTAATTCTGTTAATTAAAGCTTTGATCTTTGATCCCATCCAAATGAAATACTCGCAAATTTATTAAACCTAACCGGAAGAATCGGGCTTAAATTTTAATTGCACGCCTTCTACTGAAATACTGAGATTCAATTTACGTGCAAAATGGGAAATACAAAACCATTCGGAAAGAAAACAACTTGTTACTGTCACATTTGCACTGACAGATTCAAATTAAACTTAAACCTGTTTCCCGCGTGGTAAGTTTCCTGTAAACCAAGAAACCGAATAGGAAAAAACCAACCTACCGTGGAAAAGCTTGAGATCGTCCTTCAGAAATTTCGGGACGTTGACATCCATAATAGCTCGTAGGACAATTTGCCTCTCATCCATATCTTGCTTTTCGCGTTTTAGGTTTCCTGCTACCGCTATTACTGTTTTAACTGCCCGCATCCCGAAATCGTAATGGTCCTGGCTACTCAACTGCTCCGAGCTGAGCTTGAAGGTTGTGGTGATTTTATTAGCGAGCTGTTTAGCATTTCCAAACCCGAACGAAAACAGGGATATTTCGGCAATTAGGGTGTAGTCGGGAACCATCATAGCGACTGGCCGGAAAAGAGCTTTTAAATTGTCAGGCAATTCAGTGCGACCTGCGTATCCCGGATTCATTGTGATGAACACAGCACAGGATTGTTTCAGGACTATTTCAACCCCTTCAAAGAGGAACCTAAAACATAAAGGAATTGAGTAGATGTAAGTGGTCGTTACGTATCAAGTTAACCCGTGTTTGAAGTTTTATGTGATATTAATAGATGAATGAATATGTAGATATATAAAAATAGTTCGGGATTTTGCAATATTAAACTTCTTCATCAACATCAACAACTTCATCTCTTATCTTCTATTCTCTTTGAAGTTATAGCCTGTCAAATGATAAGCATGTTCTCCTTGCAAACTTTCAGTTCCTAGTTTAAATAAATGTATTTATTTTCTGCAAATTATTATTTAAGAGGTGATTTAATATTTAAAATTAGATGAATATATTTAAAAATAGTTGTTTATAACCGACAATCTCCTGAATCAACACACTTTTAATGGCTATAAAGGAAAGCAAAGTATTTATAAGTAAATATTTAAGTGTAACATAAAAAAAACCAAGTAAAGCTGGAATGTATAAGTTTCTTGTTCAGTATATTTGTAAACGCCGCTGTGATAACTGAATTTAAAATGCAAGAAGTTTCTATTTCCCTTTGGACAATGTTTCTATTACCAATCTAAAATATGCTCCCGGTTTTACTGTCTGTACTGGACAATTCATTCGTCTGAAAAAAGGTGACGTTCGTCTGGTTTTCATTCAAATT
Source organism: Limonius californicus (assembly GCA_014611495.1). Lineage (NCBI taxonomy): Eukaryota > Metazoa > Arthropoda > Insecta > Coleoptera > Elateridae > Limonius > Limonius californicus. Next base: position 46,645 of record JABXWE010011223.1, on the reverse strand, counting down.
CAAAGAATCGTTTAATTCATTTCTTTATTTAAATTCCTATATAAAGCATCTTAGGTTACTTTTCGTTATCCCGCAATATTATCACTGGAATGTGTATTGTTTAGTCTGCATCGGCGACAAATTTTTTGGAATTATGCCCTTATGCACACGTGTGTTAAAATTCTGCGAATTTGTGCCGAGCGGCTGGCTTGCCGCTTTTTTTTTCAAAGGGAACAAACAGGAGTCGGGGCCAGAACCTTGCGGTGTTCACATGTTGTTCTTTCGTGGCGAGTACGGGGGTTGATAATTGTTCCCGTAATTATCCCGTACGGCGCAATCCAGTCCCGTTGTTCCTTGTTGCGATAGCCAGTGATCATCCACTTTTGTCCATCCAGGGGCGTCCACCACATAAAGAAATAAAAAAACCTTGTTATGTTTGCCTCAACACCGGCGCTGAATCAAGGTAAAAATTAGTCATGTATACCGTTATTTAGTGAAAACTGTGTTTTTTAAGTTCTTCGAATTTTGGAAAATAGAAGATTTTTATGAAATCAAGCTTCCTTCAGTTGGAAATTGTTTAATAATTAACTGTACTTGTTTCATGTGAACTCAACTGATATTAACTACCCAGCTCTTTTTTTTATATTACAGTCAATATAGCGGTCGGTAGCTGTGAACCATCAAATTCGGACGTCACGAAGCCTTTTGTTTATACATAACCTATAACAGGATCGACTCTGATTCTGTTTTGCACCTTTTTGCTTGTAATCATACCAATCATTTTGTTCAATATATTTATAACTATCATTCAAAATCCATGCCTTGTTATTTTTGTGTATTTTCCTCTATGTATGTATTTTATAAGAAGCTTTCAGGTACAGAGGAAGCACAATAAGGTAGGTTCGATTCTCCGTAAGCTGTCGATTCTAGGTGCTCTGACGGGGATCTTCGTTTAGCTACAGTTTGAAAGAGTGGCGCCCACTTATTTTGATTTACAATGTACACTATAATAATCAACAGTTTTTTCCTGTAAGCGTTTTCCGTGAACCCCACCGATATGACGAGCCTTTTTCCATCGGTTTGCTGCTGTCTGCCGAAAACGATCGTCAGGACCGTAACCGTAAAATTATAAGTTTATTTTATATTGCTAATAAAAGCACTACTAAGAGGACAATGAAATATATTTTATTTTTTAAAACGAGCTAGCACAGTGGCTTTTGTTAAACACACAAAACAACATTTGTATACTTCAACCTTATTTGGTTTTTTAAAGTTTCAATTAAAAATCAATTTGTAAATAGTTTGTTTTTCTGCACAGTAATTAAAATTGCGTTGTTTCATTAAATTGTCAGTTACAGCTGCCCTATTTGAGACTGTTTTAGTCGCAACCAACTACTTTGTATTTAAGCGGAATAACTTACTGCAGTTGTGTCAAGTAGTAAATTAGTTTTTTCTACATTCCTATTTAGATCCCACGATAAAACTATGCAAGATATGAACTGAATAAAAGCACATTTCATACATTTTAAAGCAATACGTGAAAAATTTTTGAAATAATTTACGCAACAACTTACATTTCGTTTAATCCGATATCTGCAAGTTTGAGAGGATAGATTGCCCATAATTTGAATACGAGATATAACTTCACATTCCACGAATTTTATTAAAGCGTACACTGTCAAAAGTTATATAGTCCTCTACTTTATATCAAATATCCAGTTTATGAAAAATATTACTGGTAAATGGAACGTTTTAAGGTAATTTGCCAAATGAGTTAATTAAATTTGTTTTAGGAAAAGAATCCCTATATTTTAACGCTAAAACCGAGTTTGGGTATTTGTGGCTTCCATTCCAGAAAGCTTATTAAATAAAAATCAAAAGGGATTGTATTATACCTGTCCATGCGTGCTTGCTGAGCCTTTTGGATGGTCATTATTTGTTGAGCCACTACAGATAGAACTTCAATATCTATCCTGTTGAATTCGTCGAAGCATGCCCAAGCTCCGGAACTGAAAGGAGAAACGTTGAAATTGAAACTAAAATTACATTTAAAAATAGGGGAATATTTTTGCCTCGATTTTGTGATATATTTTATAGAAAATTAAATTGGATATATTTTTTAAATCTAAATGGATCTCTCCCAACAAACAAGTAGAGTATCCGAATCATATTATGACATACTGGCAGCAATAATATTTGAAAAAAAAACTGTCATTTACGCAATATAGTCATGCAAGGAATAATAATTTAAATTAATAAATCTAAATGAGCATTCAAAGCCGCTCTCTGATCGATAAGCTGCCTCCCCCGAGTGTCTAAACGAAATACTTTTCGTGAAACCAGATATTCTCCCACATACACATTTTTATATAAAGTATCGAACAAGGTTGCATGATATTTAAAAATAATTTCTACAGAAAATTGGGAACGAAAGCGAATTGTAGAGAAGCTTCGTCGGAATGGTATTTATGTAAAAACTCATTTGCAAATTTTTAACTGTAACTCATTTCATAGACCTTAATCATTAAGGGTGGCAAAGCTTGCCAACCGTTAAAAAATTTCGATATATTCAAAAAACGTTTTCCAAAGTTTTCATATTTACTGACGTTCGTCTTTTAAATGTTTTTCCTAATTTCAGGTTCAAAGCCACTTTACTAAAAACCGATTATTGGATTTTGATGTCATACATACAGTCTGTCCTATTAGTGTGTGGATGAAATGTAGATCCTCACTCAGGCGAAATATTAACTTCCTGTTTTACTAGACAATAGGCACATCCCTTATACATAATTTAAAATCATTTTAGTTTATACAAGATCTTCACACACAGTGTTGCACTAAACATTCGTTTTCTTTAATGGAACGCCCAGTAAATTATGGTGTTTTAAAATCCTGATATAAAGTTATATTAGCTAATTTCAGCCATTCTCCCGCTAGAGGGTGTTAATTGCCAAACAGCGGTCAACTTCAGGTGCTTGTAGTGGCCAACCTATTTAAGATATTGATACCGGGTTTTCACAAAGAGAAAGCATTTTTCGTTCAGATTCCACAAATGCGTGGCAAAATGTTGTTTGTTTTGTTAAGTGCAGGGTTTCTTCCAGTGGCGGATTTAGCACTTGAGAGGCCCCAGGCGCAATTCAATTTTGAGGCCCCCCTCTAAAATATTTTCGACACCACTAATGTGTGCTATTTACGCTCACGTTTTTACTATAGCATGCGCTCTAGATTTGGTGTTGCGATTTTAATCATTTTGCTTGCGTAATTCTTGCATACATATTTTAATTAATGTTTAAATAAAAAAATGACACTACTACCATCCCTTGTTTCATGTCGACAAAACTTGTTGTTTTGACAAGTTATTATCGAATTGATTAAGTAGTTGTTGTTGTGTTAAGAGTTTTTAATTTGTTCTTAATGTTTCTGTTTATTAACATTTGGGATACGAAGTAAATCAGCCGACAGCGCCCTCTACAAGAGCCAGTAATGCTTATAGGTTGGCAGTGTTCGGCTTCCACTGCAGTGGATGTGTACCAATTTTCAGCTTGATCCGCCCTTTTGTTTGTGATTCCAGAGACTTTAAAATACTATTGCGCTTACTTATTGGTTCCCAATTAGTTGCGAATAGTTTTAAATTGCCTCCGCGAACAAATCTAATATCCTTTCTTAAACAATATTGTCACAGGGTTCTTCACTCGTGGACTTACCTCCACTAGGAAAAAAACTGAAAGTGTGTAATTTAAGCATTAATGATAATATGTATTCTACTTCAGATTCACTTAGTTCCCATATATATCTCATATAATACGTAGGGATATTCGCATAAACGTTTACTTACTTGTCATGTTAAATTATGGTTCTATTTAGTAATGTTAATAAAGAAAGATAAGTGTAAAAATTTAAATGAAACAATTTTTTTTGAAACCTGCAATTTGACGCCCCCTCAATTTAAGAGGCCCCAGGCACGCGCCTTGTTCGGAAATCCGCCACTGCTTTCTTCTGTTTTTTAATGCAGCACCTTGTATACTTTAGTCTTTGTGGATGAAGAATATTATAAGCTTTGTTATTGTTGTGAGTATGTTTGTATAAGGTAAAGGAGATGAGAAAAAAGTTTAAAGATTTAAAGTTTTAATTTTTATTGAACTGATTTTAATATATTAGTATAGCATTTGTTATCTTTGCGGCAAGCATCGTATTTTTTGTTAAAACCCGTTCGTGGATGTCGGAATGTTGAAACTGTATACTAAAATATTGCGTCCTCCCATGGGGCATACAATGCCGACATGTTGTTTTGTAATGATTCTGCAATAGTGGTACTTCGAAAGGTTAAAGCATAAACCTTTTACCAAATGGGGCACAATGACGACGAACAACACTTCTATAGGGACACAAAGAATTACTCTTTCGTATAACTCCATGTAAATACCGTCGGCTATGTCTGTCGTGTCTCTATACCATACGTTATCTACTCGGCATATACCGACATGTCCCCCACTTGTAGGCATTTAAGTTGTTGGCATATGCCAATATATTCGTGAAAGGCTTCTACAAACCAGAAAAATATGTAAATAATATTGTACCTATATACTCTTATTAAATATTATGCAGATTATTAATAAGTTTTATGCAGATTAAATAAATTAAAACATTAAAAATAGTTTCTATTGGACAGAAAATTTGATGAAATATTCGAGGGGTAGTTTGTAAATAAGGTCCGTTTTTTATAAGAAGAAAAATACTGTAAATATCATTAAAATATATTCTTTTCCATATTCTACATACTTTTATCTACTTTTCTACATAATTTCCATTATCGTTCAAACATTTGTCATACCGCTCAACAAGTTTTTGAATTCCGACGTCAAAGAAATCTGCCGCCTGTGAAAAAGTCCAATCCATGACTGCAGTTTTCACTTCTTCGTCGTCGTTGAACCGTTGACCACCAAGGAACTTTTTTAAGTACCGAAAAAAGTGAAAATCACGGGTTGCAAGGTCTGGACTGTAAGGTGGATGATCCAGTTGTTCCCATCTAAAAGACCTGATTAGACCTTGTGTTTGTGCGGAAACATGTGGCCTTGCATTGTCATGGAGCAACATCACACCGGAAAACAGTAGGCCACGTCGCTTGTTTTGTATGGCACGCCGGAGTTTTCTCAAGGTCACACAATACGCATCAGAATTGATTGTTGTGCCTCTCGGCATAAAATCCACTAATAAAATTCCTATCCTGTCCCAAAGGACAGTTGCCATGATCTTTCGTGCTGAAATTGTCTGTTTGGCTTTCACTCTGGTTGGCGACGATGTGTGTCGCCATTCTATTGACGTTGCTTGGACTCAGGAGTCATGTGAAACACCCAAGTTTCATCTCCTGTAACGATGTGGTCCAACAATTCATTTCCTTCCTGATTGTATCGACTCAAAAATAATAGCCCAATCTTTTTGTTTTGTGATCGTCAGAAAGCAGTCTTGGAACCCACCGAGAACACAATTTTCAATAATTCAGTTTCTCCAAAACAATGGTGTACAAAGCTGACCTTGAAACGTGTGGAAATTCAATATTGAAAACTTTGAAATCGTGAATCGTCTCGAATTTTGTTGTCCACATCACGAACCAAATCTTCAGAAATCAGAGAAGGTCGGCCAGGGCGTGGCTCATCATGCACATTAACCCGCCCGTCCTTGAACATTCTCACTCACTTTCGAACTTTACTGTCACTCATAGCAATATCACCGTAAACTTCACAAATCTGACGGTGAATTTCCGCTGCTGCCAAGTTTCTTGCACTCAAGAATCGAATTATAGATCGTATCTCACAGCGGGCGGCTCAATTTTCTTAAACATTATAAACTTCTACAGCTCAGCGCACAGACGGACGATACGGCTGCAAATGGCGGCTAAACGCGCGCAAAGCATCCTGGGAGCAGACGCGCAAGTGCACTGCGTCGATTGCGCGTCATTCTCACTCTTATTCACAAGAACCTTATTTAAAATATACTCTTCGTACAAAAATATTCAAAAAGTTTGAATTTTGTAGAAATGACAAGGCAGACTTACATTAAATGTTCAAAAACATTCCCAGTTTCTTTAATACAAACGTGAAAATGTCTTATAAAAGCTTCCTTAACACTGTGATATCTAGTGTAAATATGTCTAAAAACTGTTCTGATGCGATTTCTTATGTATTCTGCAGTTGCTAGCAGTACTTCCTGCTCTGTACAGGAAAAAGCGTAGTGGTGTTAGATCTGGCGACCTTGCAGATCATGACATATCACCTCCTCGACCATGCATCGGTTTCCTGTCCAGTGATTTATATATTGCCTTACGATTTGTTGAAAATTGGCAGGGGCACCATCTTTTTGTAAATACGTTAATCGACGTGTTTCAAGATCAATATCCTCCATTGAAATGGACAAATCATCCTTTAGAATTCTGCGGTACCGTTCTCTATAGAGGTAGCAAGGACTTTTTGAGGATCATTTTTGGTAGTCTAACTAGAATAGTATAATAAAATATGTGTTCTTTTTAATTAAAATTTTTTGGTTTATTTCAACAGAAAATACGATCCGTGTCATAAAAAAATTAAATGGTATATTAATATTTAGATATTAAAATCAATTCAATCGAAATAAAAACTTCAAACCTCTGTAATTTTTTTCATTATTTACCCTATACCCTATACCCGATATCGATATCATAAATAAGTTAGCCGCTACAAACATCTAAACTTAACCAATTTTTGACAATTAACTCCCTCTAGCGGGAGAACGGTTGAAATTAGTCTGATATAATTTTATATCAGTTTCATCAGCACTGAAGCGGCTTTTCAAAAGTGTCATAATATACTGGATGTTCCATTAAACGGGAACAGATGTTTAGTGTAACACCTTGCATGTATACTGGGGGTTCCATTAAAAAAATGCTGAGCGCAACACTGTATGTGTATAAACAGAAATAATTTTAAAATATTCACAGGGGGTGTGCCGATTGTTTAGCAATACACATAAATGTTCTTTTATGTTCAACCTCCTTGTTATAGGGTTCCTTATTTTTCAAATATTTGTTATTATGTTCGAGACATAATCGCAAAGTTCCAATCACTCACCTTTTTAACGCAAGTGGAGCACCGCGACAGGTCTGTACAGTAAAGTCATAACTGGATAAAACAATATCATACTCTGGAGAAGTTAAGACGCACGATAAAGAATAAACGACCAGGACTTCTCAGCTCCGTTGTTTTGTTGCACGATAATGCAAGAACGCATACAGTATTTAGCTAGGACTCCTCACCGTCCGACTACCATCTGTTTTTCACTTTAAAAACTTTTTGGCAGATCAGAGATTTAACACAGATGACCATATTAAAACAGGGAATATCAGTGGCGGCTCATCAAGTGAAGTAGGTTAAGTGCCTCTTCACCTAAAGTTTTCGTTCAATTGCGATTCGTTTTCTAAATTACATAACAAATTACTTATCGGCATTACACCTATTGGGAGACGTTTATTTATGTCATACATACTCGTAGATACAATAAGCTTAGTGAAAACAAACATATTATATTTTTTCTGGTCCCTTTGTATTTAAAATTTAAATTTTAAATGGCGTCCGTCGAGCGTGAACGCAGTGACCATAAAAAATCTTATCTACAGCACTCGTGCAGTTGTAGTGAAGAGGCAGCCTCAAACGTATTTTATCTCTGCACTTATACCTCCGTTGCCATGGTAACGCCTACGTCAATATCTACTACTGGTTCACGGTGAATCGAGCAAGTGAAGAGTTCAGTCGCAATCAGCTGCGGAACTGTATGTTCGGTTTTTAAACGATTTCAACAATTTTGCATCACATTTTTAGCTGTAGTATTTAATGATATTTTCTCTCTCGCTGACATATTATTTGATGTTCTCCAAAAGTAATCATTAGATATTAATTTTTGTGATACAAAAATAAATAAAACTATTGAACTATTAAAGAGGAAAAGGAATGACGATTTCTTTGATACACTCTTGGAAAAGACTAAGGAAATAGAAATAACACAAATCGATATTTCTAAGCGCCCTAAGCGCGAATACGCTAGCCTTACAAATAATGACATTAGAAGAAAATAATAGAATTTTGTTTTATGAAGTACTGGATCACATTGTAATGGAAATGGAAGTAAGGTTTCAAGACTGCGATAAGTTACAATTCATCTCATATGATTCGTGTTTTCTGTCTAAAGCATTTGAAAGTTTAGGTCAATTTTATGGCAAAATATTTGCAAAAAATCAGCTTCTTAAAAATGAATTAAATCTTTTTTATGCGGATGAAAGTTACCGCAATATACAGACCCCAGAATTACTAGAATATCTCAATGAGAGCAAAGAAATTTTTACCGAAGCCTACAAATTGTTTTGCCTCATATTAACTATTCCGTCGACAAGTGCATCAGTGGAAAGAAATTTTTCTTGCCTTAAACGGTTAAAAATGTACTTAAGAAATGCAATATCTCAAGATAGGCTTTCTTCTTTGGCAAATATTTCAATTCAAAAAGATCTCTTATTAGAATTGATAAAAAATCAACCATTTTACGAGGATAATAAATAATTTTGCTGCATTAAAGGACAGAAGGATAGACCTGATCTACAAAAACTAGGTAAGTTGACATTGAATTATATTTTTTCTATTTGTTATTATTAGGGTTATTATAATAGCACTTCGCCTATTTTTTTACCCGCGAGCCGTCACTGACAGTAATACAAGATTTATTCAAATTGCCCTAACGAGAATTCTATACCAGTAGCATAGTGCCAGGTTACAACAGATAATTTGCTATGTTAAATAATTAGCTTTTTTTAGAGAGTCAACAAAATCAGCCACTGCTATATCATATTTATGAAAGCACAATATTTACAACTAAAACGCAACAGTCGCAAATTAATAAAAAAACTCAATAACCGTATGCAATATGTAGAGATTGTGTTTACTAAACAAAAACACAGAATAAGGTTTAAATTTTAACCAACCAATTTTAACTTAAAATTCTTTAATTTTGTAAGGAAGCTAAGATTCTTATCAATTCCTTTGAATTTTGAAATACTAATTAGGAAGGGTATAGAAGTTGGCGTCGATTCCATTTATAATTAAGTATAGTTTAAATTGTCGCTGATCATATTTGTGGCAATGGCGAAGAAAGGCTTTGAAATGTATTAGATCTTGCAAGCTTTATTCCGACTCCTTTTGCGTGTCTGTAGCTACTACATTGGTCCGACACACGTAAAACATAACATTGTATGCGGCACAAAATTCTTTATGGCATACCATGGCTTATTTTGGAATGCCTATAGGTGATCAGGACAAATCATGGGCACCATACTACAGCTGTGGTAGCTGGAAATCAACTCTGGAAAAATCTCTAGGTAGCACCAGGAAATCAATGCCGTTTGCAGATCGGAGAATGTGCAGAAAACCGACCAATCATCACAATGACAGTTACTGCTGAAATGTGGACATTTCAAAGTATAAAAATCCTAAGGACAGGTTAACTAGAGTTTATCTGAGTGTACAATCCTCCATCCAACCAATGATGGACTGCCTATTCCTACCTCACCTCAATCAGTTGAGGCTGCAGAGTATCCTTCAGATGTCGACTCACCGGATGAACTTCACAATGACTTCGATTTCGAGGCACCGAACGTATCACCTCGTTTTCCTAATCAACAAAAATTTAATGATTTAGTACGTGATTTAGGTCTTACTAGATCAAATGTAGAGCCCTTGACTTCATATCTGAAAGAGTGGAATTTATTAGATCCTAGCTTCGAAACATCGAAGTACCAAAACAGACATGAAGATTTTGCATCATCCTATGTAGTTGCAGATTCACTTTGCCATTGTTATGATATTTGTGATCTTTTCGATGGCATTGGCATTGCTCACAATCCTGAAGAGTGGCGGTTATTCATCGACAGCTCAACAAGAAGCCTCGAAGTTGCTTTGATCCATAATGAAAACCGCTTTCCACCAATCCCATTAGCTCACTCCGTTCATGTAAACAAGACTACGAAAGCGTTAGCTTATTACTGAAGAAGAACTGTTACCAATGGGATGTATGTGGTGACTTTAAGATGAGGGGATATCTTTTTGGTTTGCAAGGTGGTTTTACAAAGTATTTATGGTTTCTATGTCTGTGGGACAGTAGAGCTGCAATCGAACACGTCGTGAAGAAAGAAATGGCCAATCAGATCAGATTTGAAGCGTGGTGCACACCATGTGATTAATCAAACGTTTATATATATAGAAAAGATCTTGCTACCACATCTTCACATAAAATTGTGTCATGCGAAGCAATTTGTCAAGGCATTACATCCACATTTGATAGATGTTTCCAAACTGTCAGATGCGAATGTATCCGATAAATTTATTGAACCACAGATTAAAGTTATGTTAGCATATAAGAAGTTGGGGGACAAAATGTCTGCTGTAAAACGCGCATGGATACCTTTTAGACATGTTGTTCATGGGTTTTTAGGCAACAACAAGAGTGATAATTACAAAGAACTGATGGATAACTTGATTGTACAGTATGCATAGATGAAATACGCTCCATGGTATGTGAGAAATAAATACACCGCGAATTAGATATACCTACTATCGAAACTTTTGTGTACAAATCCTCTGAACATTTTTACCAAAATATTGGTCAACGTTCCATTCATACCAGGTTCAAGAGAAAACTTCCTAGGGACTTATTACTGCTAACACCTAACAACTCAGGTATCAGCGACTCCTATTAATAGTGCTCACTAACTAAGTGTCATAATCATAAACGTTAAAACCAATAGTGACACAGGGGTTGCAGAAGCCGACCTCAATAAAGTTATGTATTGTGATAATTATTAATAACTAACACTGCCATGTATAACGTGTGTATGCTGATCTGGCATAAAATCTTTATTAAAAAAAAAGATGAAAGCGGAATGTCCATAAAGCTACATTACCAACGTTCACACCTGGACATTTTTAGATCAAATTTACGGGATGTCAATGAAGAACATGACGAACGCTTCCATCAAGACCTAGCAATGGAGAAGAGATCCCAGGACAGGTGGGGTGCAACTATGATACGTGATTACATCTGGTGTTTACTACGTGATGACAAAAACTGTGTTCATTTTTGACTGCTTTCAGAAGTGTTTACATTGTTGCATACTTGTGAGATAAGATAATTAAAGTATTATTATTATTGTTGTTGTTGTTATTATTTATGAGTTACATTTTTCAACTGCTAAGCATTATGGAGAATAAAATGTATTTCTTGGTTAGGGAAATATCGGCTAAAACGCGATTTTTTTTATTTTCTGGTCGAACCATTAATGCAACGAATATATTAATATCAAATTCAGAATCAGTATATTCAGATTTATAAAGACACATCAGAAAATAAAGATAAACAAACAAAAATTTAAATTTGTTACATTGCGTTATATACGGTTTGTACTCGTATATTTACTTTCGTTTTAGCATTTTTTCACGGTACTGCGGAATTAATTAAAAATTGTAAACAATATGATATGTAAAGTAAAAGAAATCAATCAATTTGCTCGTCCTCAATACATCATGAGTTTGTTGTTATACAGCTTAATTATTATTATTATTAAAAGTGACTCCCGTTAACTGACAGAACAGAACACACAAAACGATTTTAGCCAATTATATAAATGAGCCGAAGTTATAAACCTGACTTAAACACATTTTATTTTTATGATTTTCCACACCCAGCATTTGTCGCAAATTATGTCGATCATATTGTGTAGTTTTTCAATTTCGGCATTTCGTAATGTTTCACTCAATAATTACTTATTAGTTACTTCAGCTCTGTACAATCGATAGTGAATATTTTAGAAACATTTTGCAATATCATAATTACAGTTTTATTGTTAACTGTATTGGAGATTTGAATGGCAAGAGCCTATACCTGCACAATACTCTTTAAATGGTTAAACATTATCAAGGGTTTTTAGATTACAGTGCTCATGAAAAAATTTTACTCTCCGGTTGAAAACACACCTGCATACTTTTTCAAGTTAAACTATTCTTTTTCCTAATAGCTTTTTACGTAATAGACTCGATTTACATCACTTCCGTTTACGCCCTCTTTGCTGAGAGTAACAAATAATAAGTTTCCCACTACGTGACACAGAAAGTCCTGATATTACAAAAAAACGTATATTGTTTGTTTATTTGTTTTATTTAATGTCGGCCTATTTCTGCTACTATGGCTAACCACCGACGCCAGGGAGCGATCCTACGACACCTGGAAATTTTGCCTATTTGAGGGTTCTTTTGACGTGCCCAACAACACTTGGACGCGGGGCCCACGATTTTATTTCCTATTCGAGAAGAAGGGCCGTATTAGCGGTTTTTATCGCTCAGAAAAAAACACAGACCTCGGCGTCCGGATTCGAACCCAGGACAGTTGCGTGAAAGGCATACGGCCAACCTATTCGAGCTACCGGCGCCGGTATGTATATTGTAATAGAACTATAACACTAAATAACGGCCCACAATTTAAATACTTTAACAAATCACAAAATGAGAAAAGGTAAATTACAATAACTACGGATTCAAGAATTGCAACGGAGAAACGGGCACTGATATACGCAAGAGACTAACGTTCGTATTAATAAGGGAGGCAAGGTCATATGCAGCAACGACCCCGACGAAGAGCAGCGCGCCGTTAAGAGAGGAATTGAGACAGTTTTACAGCTACTTAAACATTATACAGTTTTCCATACCATACACTACATTTTATATTTTAATATTTGCATTTATTGCCAAATATCTTGAAACGCAAGCTAAAGCATTTGTATACTTTCCTATTACATGTTTGCATCAATTTACGCCGCTTTATTTTTCGCCAGAAATCTCAGAAACCCAACCCCGGTGTAAACCCGGTTTACTAAACCGGGTCTTACCTGCGTTTTATAAAGGTAACTTCAACTAAGAGGATGACGTCGCAGTATTGGACAATCAATTTATTGTAACTCAAATGTGAACAATGTGACTTACAAATTAGTGATACATCCTTACGTCCATCTATGAAACCATCCAAACACACTGGTGTGACAAGATAATATCATCGCATATAATTTTCAACATTTACTAAGTTTCCGTTGGAGTTTTTCCCAATTTACAGCAAAATTTAATATATACTCTACGCTATGGCGTATGCATCTATCAATTGTTTCCATAGCGTACTACTTAAACAGTTCGAAAATGAAAAGAAAAAAAATGGCCATAATTTATTTATTTATAAAAATAACTATGCCAAGTGGCATATCATTAGAATCGTTGAAAAGGGCCTTTTTTATAAAGTCATGGCCGACTATGGTTTCCATTAGAAAAAACATAAGTTTGTGTCACAACTTAAAAGTTATAGCTTAAATAAAAAATTCGGTTAGACTATATTATTAAGCACATAATTATCTACAACTTTTTCCTTTACACATTTTTTTTAAAGTTAATAATAACAGAGCCATAGGCACAATACGAAGTAACAAAAAATATTTTTGCGAGATATCTAGTTAGCCACGCATCTTTTCCAAAAAACAAAAAGCTCATTAAAGCTCGTAAAACTTCAATTCTTTCCCCATTTAATCGTCTCTCTATCTCCGCTAGTTCCCGAGATCCCCATACTAAACATCGGAAAAAACTCACCCTGTATACAATATAAAAATCAGATACACTTCTAGTTAATTGTAATAGGATCAAAAAAATATACTCAATACAAATTCAAACACGCGAATGTGCTACCCTGCTTTGGCTATCAACATTCCTTAAAATAATGTATGATTGTGAGAACTGCAAACAGCATATGCTAAATGCCAATAGATAATATTAAGAATAAATTGCTTGTCGAGCAGCTCTCCGGTGAGTATTCGGCGTGGAGGGATACCCACAAGCAAACGGCAGGCAAACAACCAAATCTGGCGTTCACAGACCACTAAGGGTACCACAGTAGCTTTGATTTTGACAGGGTAAGGTTCAATATTTTCTGATTTTCGAGAAATATGTACAGACAGTGAAAGCATAAAGTTGAAGTGGAAGCACATTTTGACACATGCCGTTATGTGATAAGAGACGATTAAATTAGGATGTTATACATTTGACAGGTGGAGTTGCCTTTTTCTAAGAAATATTAAATTAGGTTTTTAAATCTGTACCTGAGAGGCAAAGAGTCGTAACGCCATTTTCCTCACTATTATGGGGGAGAGGAAAGAACAGAATTATCTAGGTTTAGAATGGTGATATTGATGTCAATAAACTGATATTATTATACTAAGTTTATTATTATTTTTACGAAACATATGCGTGTAGCAACAGCTATGAGGAAATGAAGAGAAAGGCCTTAGATAGGGGAAAATGGAAAGTTGCGACAAACCAGTCCCAGGACTGACGACCATGGAGGAGGAAGATGTGTGTAAAATATACATAACTAAATCAACTATTTGTAGAAGAATAGTGGATCGTGGTGTGTAACACTTTAATCTTTAAATAATAATGTACTTTTGATAGATTAATATTTAAAGGTATATTTGTAAAAAACGTTTGAAAGAACATTAAAAGTTACAATTCACTTGTTAATAATAAGATTTGCAAAACCACAGCAACTAGATGGATAAGTATTTCTAACACTCCCACTTAATGAAACATTGAAAGAAATCTATTTAAACACTAGTTAACATTATTTCAATTTTCATTACAAACTAAATTACAATTTACTAGTCCCATGTTTTTAGAACAGAACACATGTTTATCTTTTGGGGCTGCTTTTGTAAGATTATCTGCTATCATACATTCAGTAGATAAGTACTTAATATTAACAGATCCATCTTGGAGTTTTTCGCGTACATAGTGGTGTCGCACGTCTATATGTTTAGACCTTGCTTTAAAACCATCACATTCAGCAAATTTTATTGCACTTTGGTTATCGCACATTATATTTACCGCGCTATCACTTACTAAAGGTTTAAATTCTTGCGCGAATTGTCTGATCTAGACCAACACAGTTTTTAGCGTTGCCCATATTCCTCATTAGAAAGGTTTCACTTAATGAAGCTTTTAATTGATTTTTCATCTGCTCATCATTCCAAAATATCAGTAAATCGTCTACGTAGATGGCTACGATTAACTGTTTATTTGCACTGTAGTAAACACACGGATCTACCCGTGATTTTATCAAGCCATATGATTTTAAGAATTCATCTAATTTTAAATTCCATTCTCTTCCACTTTGCTTCAAACCGTAAATGGCTTTACGCAACTTACAAACTTTGTTTGATTTGTCTTGGTAACCTTCAGGTTGTTCTAAATAAATTTCTTCATGTAAGTCACCTTGTAAGAATGCCGTGATTGCATCCATCTGATCAATGTTTAAGTTATTTTTCGCTGCAAGTGCTATTAAATAACGTATTGTTGCATATCTTACTACAGGTGAATACGTCTCAGTATAGTCAATCCCGTATTTTTGAGAACAACCTTTGGCTACTAATCGTGCTTTATACTTAACAATTTTACCATCATTGTCTTGTTTTGGTTTGAAGATCCACTTACATTTTATGGTCTTTTTGTTTTCTGGCAATTCTGTAAGTATCCATGTCCTATTTAATTCTAAGGATTTCATCTCCGAATCCATAGTTTCCTTCCAAAATTGTTTATCATTACTATTTAGTGCTTCTTCTACTGATTGAGGGTTTGTGTTATCATCAGTACTTGCTAAATATACTAAATCACTTAACCTTCGAGTCTTTCGAGTTCGATTTGATCTTCTCGGTTCTTCAGCAACTTGTTCTATTTCTTCTTCTGGGATGTATGACCCGTCATCTGAATTTATTTCTTCTGGTTCGTCGTTTTCTTCATCAATATCTTCTTCTTCATCGTGGTCGTTATTTTCTCCCACTGAAGCTTCATTTTGTTTCTTCTCATCCTCGACTATTGATGAACTAACTATTTCTGAATTTGCTTCCAAGAATATAACGTCTCGACTGATTTTTATTTTCTTCGAAATTGGATCTATGCATCTATAGCCTTTAACAGTTTCAGAGTATCCGACAAAAATCAATTTTCTTGATTTTGGGTCCCATTTTTATCTCTTTTGTTTCGGTATGTGTACCATTACTTCAGAACCGAACACGCGCATATGATCCAAACTTGGCCTTTTTTTCGACCATACAGTTTCTGGAATTTTGTTTTCCAATGCTGAAGTGACCGAGCGATTGATAATATAGACTGTTGTATTAACGGCTTCAGCCCAATATGTTTTGTCTAGCTTGGCATCAAGCAATAAACATTTAGCCTTTTCGACTATTGTCCGATTTGCTCGCTCGGCTGTGCCGTTCTGCTGCGGTGTGTAGCTATTAGATTTTTGATGAACTATACCGTTGACTTTGCAGAAATTTACAAATTCACGACTTTCATACTCGTCACCATTGTCTGAACGGATTACCTTTATTTTCTTGTCGGTTTGCGTTTCAACCATTTGCTTGAACTCTTTGAACATTTGCAGTACTTCCGATTTCTTTTCTAAAAAATAAACAAATATTTTACGAGAGTAATTGTCTATAAATGTTAGAAAATATTTAGAACCGCCTATGGAGGTTGTCTCCATGGGGCCACACACGTCTGTATGCACTAGATCTAGAAGATCACTGGACTTCGATTCTGATGCTTTAAACGGTGCTCTAGCATGCTTAGCTTCTATACAGGTTTTACAGTTTTTTATACCACCTGAATCATCCGCGAAATTTATGCCGTCGGCTAGTCCGCTTTTCATTTTGCACAGATCTGCGTAGTTCAAGTGTCCCATCCGCCTGTGCCATTTCAAAACACTTTCGGATGTCGGGGCAAACATACACAACCCTTGTTCACTTTTAAATTTAAACACGCCAGATGATGGATTTGTATGAGCAAGCAATGAATTGTTTTTATTATAAACGCTGCAACCGTTTTTATCGAATATGACTTTATTCTCGTTTTCAATGATTTTCGCAACCGATAGTAAGTTCACTGACAGTTCGGGCACTAATAACACATTTTTAACTTCAATGTCATTGTCATTTATACGTAACATTGTGCTTCCACAACCGGTAACTGTCATCTTATCACTATTTGCAACAGTAATGTCTTTAATCGGTGTTTCTTCTATATTATGTAACCAACTTGCTACTGAGGTCATATGGTGCGTCGCACCGCTGTCGACGTAACACTCGCTATTTTCTTCAGTGCCTTTACAGGAATAAACTCCTGCTCTTAAAGCTGACTTTCCTTCACCTTTGTTCCCAGGTTTTTTAGTCTTCTTATGCCAGCATTCGGATGCTTTGTGATTTTTCTTTCCACAAATATAACATTTAAAGATTCTTTTATTGTTCTTCTCTGGCTGTTGCTTCTTTCCTGTTCCTAAAAAAGCTTTCGAACCTCATTCTTATACGAATAGTCGCCTTCCAGAAGTTTTGATTTGATAGCATCGGCAGTAATGTCGATACCACTGCTTTCAATTCCCATAATTAGTGGTTTAAAATCATCACTTAATCCGGCTAGGAGTATTGCACCTATCCAATTATCAGTTATATTAAAGCCTACGCCCTTTAATTTATTTCCCGTTCCGATGATTTCGTTAACGTATCCTGACATGGATTCATAATTGTCTAATTTAGTAGTGATTAGCCTCCTTAGCAAAGCAATTTGTCGTGTTAAACCCGTATTATAGAACAAATTTTTTAATGCTTCCCATATTTCTGACGCTGTATTCAACGTTTTAATATGTACATATAGTGATTCATGCACTGATAATACTATACGCGCCTTTGCCTTTTTGACTTTTCCTTCGTCTTTTTCATCGCATGGCGATTTGATACATTTTTCCAGTCCATGAAACTCGAGCAAATTTTCAATGGCAAATTTCCACGTGAAATAATTCTCACTTCCCTTTAGTTACTCTATTGTTGTTCCTTCGTTTCCTGACATGTTGAAATTTTTCTTTTCTTCGCAACTGATGCAATTTTCAACTGTCAAAAGCTTCCCGTTTTTACACCAACACTATCACAGTTAATTTTCGTGCCTCTGGGCCCATAACCTGTAGAAGAATAGTGGATCGTGGTGTGTAACACTTTAATCTTTAAATAATAATGTACATTTGATAGATTAATATTTAAAGGTATATTTGTAAAACACGTTTGAAAGAACATTAAAAGTTACAATTCACTTGTTAATAAATTAATTTGCAAAACCACAGCAACTAGATGGATAAGTATTTCTAACACTATTTAGTAAATATTCAAAATTTTTTGTTCTAAGATTTTCTTAGATATTCCTTATCTCTAAATGCAAATTTCCACTCCAATCAATGAACTAAGCATTTTAGCAGAAATTTTGTCAATTACCCGAACTCATGTTAACCTGAATCCGTTTCCTAATTTAAAGGTCCATATTCCTGGTTGGAATCTTGTATTTAATCTAAATAATTTTATCAAATCCCCATTGTCGTGTTCAAACTGTGCTCACAGGATGCACAATAATGCTTCAATGTCATCAAAAGGTTTAGAATCAAAAAACAATGTGTCACTCAAAAGTGAGTAACTATCACAGTAATTAATTAATTTAGATCTTGAATGCGCTCCTGCGGGAAGAGCATTGGAGCCGGAGTGGGGAGGCTTCAGATATGTACCTTCCATTCTTTGTGCCAGCTGACGTGGTAGCAGTCACCACCCTTCCGGTGAGTACCTACGAGCGATTGGGGTTGTGAGAGGTTCTAGTATACCACGTCACGATTCGTTATTACGTAATCAGTTTTGCGATTAGTGAAATCAATAGAAGAAAGCAGTCGAAACGTGACAGCCGACAATTGGCTGTCGAGACACACTCCTGCAAAATTACTAAAAATTGATTTACTGGACTGGTAAAATCCACCGCCGCAACGGGACGATACGATTTTTTCTAAACATTACGCGGGACGCACGAAAAATAGTTTTTTGGGTCTTGGAGAGCGGCATACAGTCCGCGGGTCGCGAATTGCCGACCCCTGTTAATGCATTAATAAAAAGCTACCTACTCTGTACTAAATAATAAATTAACTATTGTAATAATCCACAGCTGAACCCTATCGTTCAGGGACTCGTCTGCCAATAGTGAGAGTAAAGCTGTATACAACAAGAAATCAAGATACGGTCAAACGATTTAGTACAAATACTAGCCCTATTAAGCGGTTTTCCAAAACATCCAGCTAAACATTTAAGGAAAATCGGTGACAGCGTGAGGATTTTCATCAGTTCAAATACGATTAATGATATCGTTATTTGTACAAGTAGCTTCATCGGTAAATTAAATATTGGCAGGAAAGTTAGGATTTTCTGCCATTTTTCTAAGATGAATCTAAAAAACACCATTCTTGAACTATAAGCAGTAAGGGCTTGTACCAGCTAACTATGGTATGGGATACAATTATACACAGTAAACAAATGATAATAACTTGCATTTTGGTTTCACGGCAAATGAGAAGCAGCTTATCGATTAAAATACAAAAACGCCTCAAACCCTAAAACAGTTAGTTAGCGGACTTTTGTTGATTAAGACATTTATGTTTACTTTGATGAGTAATATACGTGGGTAAAATATCTGACCATTTTTTAAAACACGCTGTACATAGAACTATTACAAACTTTTTGTTTTTATCCATAATGAAAAAGGAGTTTTGGTTTTTATTTTCAATAATAGAAATTTGATTTTATCCTGCTCTGGGTAGAAATACTCGTAATTTCATAAACTTCTATACGCGAAAAGAGCATTTTTTGTTTTTTGGTCATAACTTAAAAAGTAAGTTAATGGTTGAATTTCTCTTTTGCTAATTGCAACTTTGCCACAATTTAACTGGCTCTTCGTGTCTCTTAAAATTTTCCAGGTCCCATGGGATCAATACGTTGTCTCTTATTAATAGGGTATATCATCACAGTTGACAAAGCCGAATTGGGGAATTATGTGATGCGGTTTGCAGTACCAGATTTTTATTAATTGCCGTAATGATAGTGGTAGTACTCATCTGTATCATTTACAGCCTTTTTCGCCCATTGGTGGGCATGTAGAAACATGGGGGACGCACAGTTTAACGTAGAATCCGAACTACAAAAATTCCAGAGAAGGTTTTTAGTGTTTAGATCTCACGGTTGCAAGCCGGAGTGGGAAATTGTGTGTGGTGGATTGCAGCATCTGTATATCACACATTAAATACTATGTAACTGGGCGCTAATGTTACCTTATTTTTAATGTAGAATTGTACAGGAACTCAATATTTATTATTTGCTGGAAAACATGTGTTTTGTTAAAAAGGAAACTACTGAATTTTTTGCATATTAAATCCGCCGTTATTGAAAATAAACCCATTAATTATTATATCGGAAAACTTCAGCGTAGAACTCTTTTCAATGTTTACATGACCTGCTTTGACGTGGAATTAAAAAAGTTGATGGCAGTACCTTGAAAATATAACCACCAAAAAAATCTGATTACAAATACTTAATCTTGCGTAATTTTTTTTTTTTGTAATGTTATCGTGTTTTCGTATCTTTACAAACGAAAACGGAATAATCTGAGGTTTTCAGTCGGTACCAAAAATTAATGAAACTTTATAATATTTTAACGTGGATGCCGAATAATTTTTCTCATTTAATCGAAGCTGCATCTCTTACTACTTACGACATTTCAGGGCATGTCATGCCTATTTTCAAAACGTTTTTTATCTGTCATACTGTATTTTATTTTGTAATTTACCTGATTTGTTGACTAAACAAAACATATTTGTTATAACAAAAGTAAATCCATTTTAAATTCAGGTAAATCGTTGGAGAACTAATATGTTCCGTGTATTGTATATACTAGTCCTATTTGTATTTTGATTGGGCGAGATTTAGGATGGGGTTTTCCAAACATTTCAAGCCATTATTGCCTTATTGTACATCCTAACTATAAATTTTGCCTATCTGAGTTAGGTCCAACTCCAGTAGTGATTTTTAACATGTCACACATCGCAGTGGCACGGAACCTACGACTTTAACTATTATCCGACAGAAGGCGCACTTTAAAATTTTTTCACCATCAGAAAAATCTAACCGGCCTCGACCGTATTCGAACCCGCAACCCCTAAATCTATAAGTCCGCTAACTACTAGACCACCGAGACCGGCTTAGTCCTATTTAGGCATTCTTTAAAATAATACGATCGATTGAAGACGGTGTTTAAGTAAATAAACTTTTGGAATTCCCTTACCGGCAGATATTTAAAACACCTAATTACGTATTTCGGCAACTAAGTGTTGTGCTCTTTTAAAAATTTGCCGCTCTATATGAATTAATTTCTTAATTTGATTGCCGCTTCGTAGGAATTAAAAACGTTATTTTAATTGCCGTTTGTATGTTAACAGTTTTGGTTATTTTGCGTCTGTCTAAAATAGAGTTATGTTGACAGTTCCTTTTGTGTCGAAATTGCCGAATATTGTTTTTTCTCGCGCTTGACCTTAGACGCTTTTGAGAATATACGTGCCAACTTGTTCTAGAACATTTCATGAAGTTTCGAAGTATGGTGTAATCTTTTGGGGGAAGTGCAGGTTTCCGTTGCGAGAGTTAGTCAGCCAGTTTTCGATCTTGAATAGCTCCCAAATTTCATCTACGGGGAAGGGCTGTTATGAAAATAAAGTAGGCAACAAGCTCTGGGTCTGAACGGAGATTTTTTGACCAACGGGTTATTCGCGGCTTCTGCTAATCTTGAGTTTTAACGTACCGAATATTGCCGTAGGCAATTATTATTATTTCGACTAAGTCGGATCCAAATATATGTTAGCAGTTTAGCCTGGATATAGGGCAACTAAGTGAAGTTGCTCTTTCGATCTAATTCGGATACAAGCGAATCGGTCCCGTAAACGTTGTGCTTCGTTACCTCAGTGGATTAAACCCGTGAAAAGGCGATGGTTAGAATTCTGGGCTGTGTTTAATCGCTTGAAATTGCCGTCGCTCTCGACCCCTTTGGAAGTCATCTTATTTCCCAAGGGCGTACCAACCAATTTTTCGTCCCAAAAGTTCCCTGAGGTCGTCTACCCTTTTTCCCGGACCTGAAAGTACACCAGACTGTACCTGCATCGGGGAAAGAAAAAAGGAACAAGCCCAATATTGTGCCGGCCGCTCCTAGAATCGTTCAAGGTAAAATTCTAGTTTTTGTGTTGTGAGAAAGAAACCTTTTTTTTCGCGTTAACTTGCTAATTTCAAATTTTGCCTTCGTGTAACTAGAAAAACGACCTTCAGTTGCCGTTTGTGGTGTTTGCTGTTAATTATAAAGCTAACAAAATTATATCCTGTTTTATTCTTGTGAACTTTGACGTCCCTGGGCACGTAGCTGTATGAAAAACGTAAATATTGTTGCACCAGCGGCGGCAAGTTTTTTTTTGAACGTTCTAAAAGTAAAGATGTAATCCAGAATTATAGAGTGATCATGTGTTGTCATTTTTTTTGTACTGTATCATTTTTAACAGTTTAATTATATGTGTGTTAAAAATTTACTGCCTCTTATTATTGTGTCTTTTGTACTTGTTTGTGTACGAATTTTGCAAGCTTTATACATGTAGGAGGAGGCACAATCACGGTAAGTTCCGTTCCCGTAAGCTGTTGGCCTCTCGGCCTTCCACGAGGACCTACAATCAGCTGCATTTGGAAGGTGGCGCCCAAAAATTTTGACTGACCCTGTACACAACTAAGAAGATTTCCTCCCGTAAGCGATTTTTGCGAACAACCCCTACTCCTCTGAGCTAAGCTGTAGGCCTTTTTCCACCTATCCGGTTACGGGTCGTCGGAAAAGCTCGATTGGCCCGTAACATAAGCTGTCATCTTCAGTAGAAACTTAACCTAACTAAAGTAACTTGGTTTTGAAAATACCTCTGGAGATAAACAGATAAATGACTGGAAGTTATTGGACTGCAATTGTTGATTCGGCGAAGGACTTACCTCCAGAGTTTATTTTATATTTTTGTTAAAATTCTCTAATTGCATTTTCTGACAAAATCAACAATTAGTTCTACTAATACTTAGCAGTCTTAACATACAACTGTTAGGAACCGGCATTCTTTTTAACTAAGATAGAAACACGAGAAACCTTCTAGTTCTAACCGAACAACAGAAATTGCAGAGAGCTCCGTGTTGCCACAACTGAATGGAGGAAGTGTGTATGGTGGGTTGTAGCGCAAGGTGTTTATTTCACTGCATCGGAGGTTTCAGAGCTAGACATTTTAAGTTGTCTTGCTCAGAAAGCGGGCACAGTGCCAACTACTATCCACCGCCAATGAAAAATCTGTAGTGCGGCTGCGAATACCTCCTACATCAACAAAATCACACTTTTAAATTAAACTAGTGAAAGCTAAGCAACCGAAAAGCAATCTTGCGTTAATGGATTTCAGAGATTGAAGCCTAAAATACTTTTTATCGCCTAAGTATAATTCAATTTGATTTACATAAGAAACAAGCCGGTTGTCGGTTTTTAGTAAAATTCGTACCTCGCTAAGCCTTTGAAGAATTTCCCCATCGCCATGAAATCTAGTTGATCGGAACAATTGAACACCACGCATTGAATGGCGAAAGCTTTAGCCAAGTCCTTGGTGGTTTCGGTTTTTCCTGTTCCTGCCGGCCCAGCGGGAGCTCCGCCAAATTTCAAGTGCAAAGCTCCGGTCAGTGTCAAATAGCACCGGTCAGTTAATGGAGTGATAACAAGCCGGCCGCTGTTACCCAAATATTCGTATCCATACTGGAATTCGGCGTTTACCGCTCGTACTTTCAGCTGACTTTCTATCCAATAATACCTGCGGAAAAAATATTACAGTTATACAGTCAGTCACTATATGAAGTTTATAGCAAATTCGTAAAAACTACAATGATAATCAATTCAAAAAATATAAATTTTCTCGATACTAATTATAATAGATCTATTCAGTATCTATCTGCTGACGCAAAGAATCTTGAATTTTTTCAATATTTTTTCATGTTATTGGCATTTATTTGCTGCAAACACATCTAATCTTTTTTACCCAGAACATAATCAATATTGAGACATTTCAATTCCTTCGCGTCAGTAGTTAGGTAAGACCTACAAGAA
Organism: Limonius californicus; assembly: GCA_014611495.1. Classification (NCBI taxonomy): domain Eukaryota; kingdom Metazoa; phylum Arthropoda; class Insecta; order Coleoptera; family Elateridae; genus Limonius; species Limonius californicus. The sequence goes on along the minus strand of JABXWE010011223.1, from coordinate 22,514 downwards.
TTATATAAAATATTCAGCATGTTTCCATCTACAGCTTTGGTCCCAAAAAATGGAAATAAGCTTGAACGTTTTGGATTTGGTAGCATGTATACATGGCAGTATTATAATGTATCGTAGGTAAAAATTGAAGAACACTTCCGAAATCGCGAATAGCCAATCTTCAAGAATTTTCTTGTTTCTCTTTTCCATGAAATCAGCGTTGACAACAGAAGCTCTCCTACTTGGTTCCTCGTCATGCGCGTTTGTTCGGTCATCTTTTAAATTCCTAGACCAGTGCCTGACCTTTTCTTCACTCCTGATGCCTGGACCATAAACCTCGCTTACTTGACGCTAAATTTTGGAAGCGTTTTCGTATTTACATCGAGGAAGCAAGTCACAGCACGCACTTCACACTAGGCGGGATTTTCAATCACACTGTTCATTTTAGCGGTTTATTATACAACCGAATACAATGACAGAACCATGGTAAAATGACGTGTGGCTAGCTCATCAACCACTAAAGCACCCCACAATGCACCAAATAAATTACGTTCCTCATTTGGCGGGAATATTTAAACGGCCCTTAGTTTCCAAATAAACGCCGTTCATTGTTAAAAAGAGCTATACCAAACCACAAGCTGCACATTTATAAAATATTTGATATTCTACATACAAGGTGCTTTGTAAGAAAGTGCCGTACTAAACTAGTATGTTAATAAATAGAACACCCTGTACATCTAAATATATTTCAGTGCCCTATTAATAAATAGCAAATTTAAAATAATATAATGTTATGGAATTATTGCTCGATTTTCTAAAATTTAAAGTTACGTTAAATAATCTTCTGTTTCATATGTTTACTAAATATCTGCAGTTTATAACTAATACGATAATTTAAGGCAACGTAAAGTTATTCAATATTTTTGTCACATAAAAAAAAGGTAAATCTGATTTGAAATTGCTTTTTAAATGTCTATATAGAGAACGAAAACTGCAAACTTTAATTTTAAAAGCTACCGGATAACTTATTAATTTTTGGAAACATATATTTCAGCTGCTTCTTTAATAGTTTTTTTATGAATGTTTGTTAAACATGTCACCACAAGTAATTTAATATAAATGCAAAAAGTTTTATGAATAAAACAGATTTGTAATTGAATAGTTATTGACACAGCAATAAGCTTTGCATTTTAATAACCTTTTATATTATACACTTCACACAAATCGAGAAAGCTTTCGAAGTTCTGGGGAAATCTTCGCTACCATTTAGAAAAGGCACTTTAGATCTGAAACATTTGACGAATTTTCTAAGCAGTAAATTACTGAAAACGGGATATATTAACAGTCAGGAATGTAACAAAATAACCTTATAGTTAGTATTTGGCATTACCCCTTCTTGCCGCAATTATCGCTTGATAGCAATGGTATATACTTGTTGAAAAGCTCTTGGTCAATGTTGTACCCGTTTCTTTTCTTATAAATTTACAAATGAAGGCACAGATCCGTTTAAGGAATTGAAAGTTAGTATTGGAATAACAAAAGCAGCCTTTGTAATATACAAGTAGAAGCTGGGATATTAAAAGCCAAATTATGAGTAAGAAAGCCTTTAAAATTTCGGCATACAGAAAAATGCTGCGGCTGCCCTGGACAAGTGGGACCACAAATGAACAAGTGTTTAATACCAAAAATGAGTCGACAGTTGCTAAAAGAAGAATCTAACGTTTCCAGAATACCAAGAAATGGACCGGAATGAATTTTAGAGAAATGTTCAAAGAAGTGCTCGCCAAACCAAAGAAAAAGAAAATTGATTGAAACTGTTTCACTGGCATAAATTGAGATTCGATTTACAAGTGTCGTCGTCAGAATGTTCTAATCTTTGGTTTTTTGTAACGGATTATATTTTATTTAAGGAATATGAAATTAACAACTCAAATTATACAGGTATTCCTGTTTCTGGGTTTAGAGTAACTGTATATCATCATCAGCATAATTATCAACATCCAGGAGTAATGAGTAAACCCATTGTCTTATATAAATTGATCAGTTATTGTATGATCGTGTATGATATATTAAATATAGCGTTCCACACAATACCCCACCCAATGAAATCATTATTGTAAATGTGAAATATACACCAAAATTAAAAATATACAGGGCGTTAATTTGAAAACGTACATGTGTTAAATCCCTACAAGTAAAATTCATTCAACCTGTTAAGCCACAACAAAAGAGTTTCGAATGGTAAAACCCACTTTTTTATGCCTCATGGAAGAGCTCTTAAAAAATACTATTCAGCACTGTCAAACATTTTTTTCTGGCTCGTTTCGCAAAAATTAAAAAATAAAACAACGAAAGATTCCGAACCAATTATTGTAATTCAAAGTTTAAAATATTAGTTTAAATGTTGAAAATTATTTCCATTATTCTCTAGAAGATAGTAAAATCTACTCTCAAATTTTCTTTGAACATTTTGGAACGTTTGCAGCGGAATAGCTCCATACTCCTGAACTATTCCTTCCCGTAGTTGTGCGATGGACTGAAGCTAAGTTTTGTAGGAAACCGATTTTAAATGACGTCATAGAAATAAGTCTAATGGGATCAAAACCCGGAGATCTTCGGGGCCATTCTATTTTTCTGTACAAGTCCGAAATAAATGTTTACTACTATCGAACAGCATCTAGTAAAAGCTTTGCAATGACGCATCACAACGTGGGTGTTACCATTTGAAAATTTTTGTAGGCTAGCTAGATCCTAGGGGTTGAATGGGGAAGGTTACCTTATGAGTCCTGATGATTCGCACTCCACGTTATAGAAACGTTTTCTAGAAATTTTAGATACCTATTTTACTTCCAGAGATATAACATTTTGTACGTTTTCAACTTGACACCCTGCATGTATTTTTGATACGAAATTAGGTTATTTTTGTAGGGACCGCGGTGGTCGAGTGCGAGAACGCATTGACCACTCGAGGTCACAGTAAATGCAGTTGCTCCGTTGGGGCGATCGAATCCCGACTGGGGCAACCGCATTTGGTTAGTTAAGTTTAGGGTGCATGTTGCATGAATGTTTAGTATGTAAGGGACGCCCGCACCCCCCTGAAGTAATGCGAAAGCGGTTCCGGGGGGGGAACGGTGGTATGAATGTGTGAAAAAAAAAGGTTATTTTTGTAAGAACTGCATCTACGTCGAACACATATTAGTTGTAAAATGTTGTTATGAAACATTTAAAATAATATTACTGTCGTTTAGACAACCGAAGACACTGTCAAAATTACGACGAAAAGGTTTATTAACAAATCAACTAAGACTACCCAAAAACAGAAAACCGTAAAAATAATAGCAGTGGCCATTAAAGATGCTCGTACCAAAAACAAAATCCAAGGATTTGTTATAACAACAGGTTACAGTGTTAACAAATGCACTGTAAACTTTATGAATTCCATAAGTTTCTCTGTTATATATAAAATAAGTTAATATTATGATTATTTTTCTTCATCTTTATTCGTCTCTGACGTATACATATAATACCATATGTACAAAAAAATTTTAGATAAAGGGTGGCTTTGTATGTCAGAACGTATGTCGCACTTTGAAACTGCTTTTAAATTGAGGGGATCGAGGGTTTATTTTCAAGTAGATATTACCATGCTTCATCTGTAAAGAATGTTAAATCCAAGAGGTCATTGTTATTCAATAAATGTTGAGTGAACCATTGGCAATACAACACGCGCCTGTTATTATCACCCGGTAACAATTCATGAGTTGTCTGCATCTTGTAAGGAAATAGACCAATGTCTCTTCTCAAAATTGTTCTACAGGTACCTACAGATACAGGAACTTGTTGTACGAGTCGGCGCAATGATGTTGTAGGTGCTTCATTCATAATCTCTTGAACATTTTGAATGGTCTCCTCTGTACGGACTGTTGGCCTTCCACTTCCGCTCTTCCGTGTTACGCTTCCTGTTTCTCTAAATAACCGCACACAATTTCGTACCACATTAAAAAAGTCGGCCTCCAGAAACACAAAATCAGGAAACTGTTGTCGAAATTCAACCATACAAGGGCGGGTACTGTAAATCCATTCCCCATTTTCAAGATTTCCATTGCGAAAATAAGATTCAACGATGAATCGCTTATGTATTTCTGTAAACACCATTATTAAATTAAATCTGATTAAAACTGACATTTAATTGTCATAAAATCATCAAAGACCGACGTATTGAAGTACAAAGCCACCCTTTATCTAAAATTTTTTTGTACATATGGTAGTTTTCTCTTAAATACAAAATCATTCTTGTTAGCACAAATATTTTTTTTTTCTTTAGCTATACATTTTTTTGTCCGGATCCGTTTTTTTATATCTAAGATAGAACGCAGTTCCGATGCTAGTTAGAATATATTGGAGCGCCACGTTCGCACATGTGTTCGTCTGGAAATAAGGCGATGTTGTCGATAACGCTGGTTTCAGAAGCACATTAACTCCTCTAGTTTTTCTTACTACATCGTTATTATGATTTCCATTAAGGTATAGTTTATATGCCTGTGAAGAATGATATTGAGTGACTAAAGTTTTAAGGTGGCTTGTAATTATGTTATTGTTCCATCTGGCATCACATTTTGAAAATACCACCAAAAAATATATCTAACTTCAGCTTCCGGATTTAGATATTTTTTTAAAATGTGATTTTGTAGATAAGTTTTTATTAAACATTTGAATTTTTAAATGTCCTTAACGTGAAGATATTAACTAAGTAGAGAAAAATCTATTCGTTTAGGAACTTCCCCAACGTCCAAATAAATTTTTTTATGTAACCTACCCTGTTTGTTAATGTGAGCTTATGACTCCAGGGCAAAAAAATCATTTACAAAGGCCTAACAAACTGCTTCCAGATATAAAATCACTGTTTTATACATATTATGCAAATACGTAAGTAACTTTAGACTGTCTGAATTGTGTACAAGCTCTCAATAATAGATTAACCCTATTTCTATCTATCGGAGAAGTTTGTATTTGTTTTAAAATCGGCCAAACAATAACTACCTAAGTTTTCGACGTTACTTACGAAGCATCTTGTATTAGTCAGAAAAAAATAACATTGGCGGGGCAATTATATTGCTTAGGGCCGGTCTTTCAATGTTCCGATAAAAGTTTCCGATAGTTGACAGGCGGTATAAACTAACACTTAAGATAAATCTACCCGTCAGCATTGTTGCGTCGTTCAATACAACTTCTCCTGTTGATTAGGTATCGGCCAAATTCTTACTAGTTCACTACCAGTGTGTCTAAAGAATGTGTGGCAAGTTCCGTGCAATGGTGTGCGGAAAAGATATACAGATAAAAAGATATATTTTGTTTACTAAACGCCGGGGGTTGAGAGAAGGGGGCTCAACGTCACTGGCAGTAATTGATACTAAAATAGGGGATTTAAATTTGCAATTGTATGTGTAATCCTTTTTTTATTTTTTCTCATTCGTTCCTACTACCGTTCCCCTCCTGAAAACCGCTTTCGCATTACCTCATGGGGGTGCGGACGTCCCTTACATACTAACCATTCATGCAACATGCACCCTAAATTTAATTAACGGAAGTGCGGTCGTCCTAGTCGAGATTCGAAACCTCGACAGATCGGATCAAATTTCGGGTGACCTCGAGTGGCAGTGCGTTTCCGCACTACTCCACCGAAGCGCCCTGCGTAATCCTTACAATCATTTTTCCTGCGGTAGCTTTACTAACCCCACTAATTCCACCTGCAGTGAACATCTTACTTAAATTCTCAAAGTTACATAAAAGCAACTGCTCCATGGGTGTTACTCAATGGATTTTGAAATATAGGTAAACAATTTCATCTACGTAACTGTACAATAGTACTTTATTACTTGATGTAACTTATTTGAATTTCTGCCAGTAGTGTTTGAACGGTGGTTTTCTTTAATAAAAGTTCGAAAAATCAAAACGATTACGACTATAAGTCTGCGGTCTGGATTTACATACCTAACAATTTCCGCTTCTTCAATTTATAAAATTTATTATTTCTTAGTTACTACACCAGAAAAAAACACTTTATTTACATTTGTATCCGGTCGAAATATTTGGTATATAGGCTCGTGCACATTCGTAGCTGCGTTATCCGGCCGATAAACTACTGTCGGCTGCTTCTACTGCCCGATAAGTTTATCCTATGGAATAAGTAAACTAACCTCTGACGTAGACTATCGGACGATTGAAAGACAGAAAAAACCGTAACAAAGAGGATAAATTTGACTATTATCTTCTCTAGAACTTTATTGGAATATTGAAAGATCGGCTGTAAAAAAGAAACGCAATCGTATATTTAGCGTATTTAATATATTTTATGCAGCACCTCGTAAAATTGCCAGTATATTTTAAATACTGGATTAAAAGCGAGGCGGCAATTATGACCCCCGGAATTTGAATAAATATTTACCGTAGCTGGCTGATCCAGTCAAAATCGTTAACGTTGCTGACTTTCGAGTCGACCAATATTTGCGTCACGTCTCGGGCGTGCACCTCTATAACTATCAGCGCGGACAACACCTCCCTCTGCAGGAAAGTGAGGCTTCCTTTCACAAGGCTTCTCAATTGATCCAGCTGAAATTAATTGCAATCAGCGCCGGTTTTGCGTAGGTCTCTTAAATATTTACGTTGTAAAGCAAGATGTCAAAGAACTCGGCCAGTTTGTTCGTGGCTATGCCGGCTTCTACTCCAGCCGTCCAAAATGTTTGGCAACCTGCTATTACTATTTGACCTGGCCACCTTAATACCCATACTTTGCGGTCCTTTTTATCCATTTCGTCCAGGGAATCCCCTAATGTTAGTCGAACTGAAACAAAGGGAGAATAATTAAGTAGGAACGAAAATGGCTGTGAAATTGGGAAAATATATCCAACTTTGATATCAAGACCGAGAGGACAATGTTGGATATTGAATATCATATCGTACCTTCTGTTATGTGCGCCTATCTAAAAATAGTTTCATATTCTAACTTTTCAATAATATGTAGTCTTATTTTTATGAGCGTTGAAACTTTACTTTTCCGACTCGAATGAATTACCAGTAATTATAATAAAATGTGATTTAAGAATAATGTCTTGGCTAGTTTTAAAACGGCTTTTGCAGTTTGCTTGCGTTCGTGAATATAAATTCGTTTCTATGCATTGTCGTTGCGACGTCTAACATTTTCACAAATTCCAAAATGTTGTAGAATTCTATCCACTTGTTTGATTAAGACAGTTTCAAGTTTATTAAAATTTTATATTTTTAGTATATTTTTGTCATACTAGCGTTTTTTAGTGTTTTTGAAACCAAGTTAGGTAATGACATGTAATCCACTAGTTTTAGATGAATTAATAAACGACATCTCATAGCTAGATATCATGACTAGCAAACGTATGAGCAAATTAAAACACTACTTGCTTAATGGTTAACGGCATTTTACGACTCACTGCTGGGCACTTCCCCGTACTTCTCCGCAGCACTAAGTTAGAAACTCAGGCACCTACAACTTAACGTCGAATGCAAACGACAGAAATTGTAGAGAATGTTCTTGACAATGAAATCCCGCGGTTGCCAACCCAGTTGTGTAATTCTATGTGGTGGATTGAAGCATACGATTGTTATACGCTACCGAGGTACTGCTGGAGGATCAAACTCAAACCCTAATCGAAATTTTACCCAGAAAGCAAGCGCTCACGTAACTGTGCTACCAGTGGCTTTTGACAAACCCTGAATACAGTAGGAGTTTGGTTAGTAGCCATATTTTTCGAACAGGATATACCATATTTGGTTTAGATATGTTTCAAAAGGCCCTTTACAACCTGGCGTAAGATTTTTAATTAGACTGTTTATTATTTAGTGGAACGAAATACGTGTTTTAAACGAAATCATAAGATCTTCCTAAAGTGTTGGTTATTTATTATTATTATTGTTATTCGGCCACTTTGATGATTTTGGCCTGATATATTAACTTGATATTTTGTTATAGTAGATAGGGAAGTGAAATGACCCCCGCAAAAACTGATTGGAACCCTGTCAAAACAGTTGCTTATATCTACTTGTATAGCTTTTTCGTTTATTTGCAAGAAATTGTAGGTTATGGCTGTATCTAGCTGATAACAAGTCATTTATATTGCAGCACCAGCGCGTTAATTGCAGTATTGGTTGTATTTGGCAAAATCGATAAAAATCCATACGAAATATATCCGCAAAAATATCCTTTCCGAAGGCATCAGCAACGCAGAAATTTTTTAAAACTAATACACACTGTACCTGAAACAGGTTATATTGACTACCTATACAATTATGAAAATTCGCCAAGGCACTACGAAGAAACTGAAAATGAAGGAATGCTTCACAAGGGCGGTTTAACAGGGAGGCTATTGAGGATACCTAACCCCCGAACCCCCAGCCTCCCCAGGAATCCACTATGTGCTACAAGTTTAATATACATCAAAAGTATATCGTTTGAAAATATTTTAAGTAATTTTTAGGTAAACCTTCTTGTAAGAATGAAAGTAATTTTGATAGTTATGAAAATCAGTTGACTAAATGAAATCTATAATCCGACAAGCGGAAAGCAGTTGAAAACAATTATATGTATAAAATTATATATTCATATATTAATACAAGGAATTTTTCTTTTAGTATACATTGTACATGTAATTGTCTATGTATACTTGTAAAAAGAACGCATCAAGTACGCCTCTTATGTAGACAACCAACTATACAGAAAATTAAAAACAAAAGCAAACGTAACTGTAGTTGTGAATTATTTTAGTATGAAGGTTATGTTCAATGCAGTGTTTATAAATAGGTAAATCAAAATGAGTGGAACAACAAGGACGATTATTATTGTAAAACATTAAATATCAATAACAGAAAACAGAAATGAAAATAAAAACAATTACACCAACTATTCGAAATCGCCACCTTGTACTTCTAAACAATAACCTAAACGGTGTTGAAAAGCACGCATAGCATTCGCAAGAAAGTCATTGCATTCGGTGCGTATGCGATCCTTTAATTCATCAATACTTTGTATTGGAATATTTGTATATATTTTTGATTTCAGGTATCCCCAAGCAAAGAAGTCATTGGGCGACAAATCTGAAGAACGCGGGGGCCACGGTACGGTCCCGAATCTCCCTATCCAACGTTCTGGAAACCTGTGGTTTAGATAGTTGCTTATAGCATTCGTGGAATGCGGAGGGGCTCCATCTATCTGAAACTACGGGTTATCGATGTTTAAGTTTTCTACTATTCCCAGCCATACGTTAACTTTCCCAGTATTGACTGTGAGTTAAGTTTTGCAAATGGCGGTTTGTGCGGGACCAATATCTAAGGAATAAGATTAGCAGGATAATGGATACTGGATAGATGAGGAATTATAATACACACCGAAAATGTTGTGAATTGACTTCTCCATTTATTGTGAAAGTTGCTTCATCACTAAAAACTATCTTATTTGAAATGTATTCATGTTCATTCAGCAAATTAAAGAATGTTTCACAAAAGATTGCTCTTTTTTCTTTGTCTTCACCGAATAGTTGTTGGTGATTCGAAAATTTGTACGATTTATATTTAAATTCTTTTAGTGTTATAAATACCGAGGTTTTAGAAACATTAAAATGTGAACCTATTTCTCGTAGTGACACTATGGGGGTTTCTTCGGCGTAGCATAAAATATTTAATTTCATTTTTTCGGCGAAAACTTGACTACTTTTAGTTCTTATTTTATGGGAATTTATTACGCATCCCTCTGATTTAAATTTTCTAACAATTGTTTGAGAGGTTCGAATACAAGGAATAGGTCTTTCTGGATATTACACTGAAAATAAGTCTCTCACAGTTCTTAAGCTGTTACCATTCTGATACCACATTAGAATTTCCACTTTTTCGTCTTTACTGTACATGGTTGTATAAAAAACGCAATAAGACAGTAAATAAGACTAATTTTATTTTTTAACATTGAATTAATTTGATTGTTTTGGCCAAAAATTTAGTATTCTGTATAGTTGGTAGTGATGCGAAGTATACATAGACAATTACACGTACAATGTACGCTAAACAGAAAATTTTCTTTATAATATAAAGAGTGCTTTACACTCTACCGGTCAGCAACGCCTCGTCAGAAAGGATCTTCTCATCTTTAAAACGTTTGAAATCTTGACTGAAAGCGACCATGAGTGAACAGAGACTGGTCGGTTCAGCTTTATTACATATTCATAAGAATTATAAAAGTATCTGTGTCTAATGTAATAGAGAGATTTTCCAAAATAGCGGAAAGGAGGCTAGATTTTGTAATGCAATATTTTTATAATTGTGAATTAACTATATTTCTGGAACTGGGTATTGATCTCAAAATCTTCAAAGACTCCTGAAAGGCATTAGAAGCGAGTTTGTTGAAACTATAAGTAAACATTTTATAGTTCTATCAGGCTGATATAATATTACAAAATGTAATTAAAATCCTTAGAGGGGTTGTCAACAAATATTTTTAATATACTAAATTGTAAAATTCTGATATGTTTACAGTTGGTTTACCCTCAGAAATTGTTATCCATTCCATAATTGAAATGGGGGATTAAATAACAAGTCAAATAGATTTTAGGAGTTAATAAAAATTAAACTCGGATTGTTCAAAAATCGTAGCGGCTTTAATTTTAAAGGTAGAAAGATCCGCAACATCTCATTCAATTCCACCAAATAAATATGTTTAACTGCTTCTTCCAGTTCCGGATGAATTTTTTCCATTCATTTTTATTAAACCTCTAAATTTTAGGGCGTATGCGTATTAAAACATTACAGTCGAACCTCGGTAACTTTATGACAAATCAAAAATAATTTGAGTTATCGGAAATACTAGTTCTTAAAAATAGCTCAAAAATTACGTACATATTTAATCTTTATTATATTGCAAGAACAAAACATACGTGCTGCTCGATACGTGCCGCCGCCGAAAGTGTAGATGATCATTGCCTAGAAGATTGCCATAAATCGCCACAGCGTTGGGGAAAAAACTCGCACTTATTTCTGAGAAATTTAACCCCGAGGCTCGAGTTACAGAAATATTTACTAATAGCAACCCTAATCTAGGAAATTACAAAACAATTTGTATTGTCAAAAAATTTGACTTATTTTTATTATTTATATTTATAGAGGTTCGAGTTAGCAAGATTGGACTGATATGTCTGCCGTAAAATGTAGAATTAAATATACTTATTTTTAGCGCATATTCCAAATACATACAGCGTGCGGTGTGAAAAAGTTCTGCATCATTTGCACAAATCAGATAAATTGCAGTTTAAACCCAATTTTTTCAAATATTTTTGATTTCATCATTGCAAATACACAAACAGGTACTTAAACATAATAGTAGTAATAATAATAGTCCAAATGTTGGTTCTTAGAAAAACGGAAACGATTCGATATATAAAACTTATCCAAAAACAAAAAAATTATACGTTATATATAATAATGTAGTCTACACCTAAACCTTTATTACAATACACATTAATTAATTTAAAACTATTTTAGTACTTTATAGGTCAACCTTTGTTTTTAATAACTAATTCACACCTTTGTGACATAGAATTCGCCAGTTTTTGTAATTCTTCCTTCGTAATGTAATGATGCTAGCTTCAATTCCACTTATTTTGTGGGATTTTTTCATGAAATGATGTTAGAAATCCTCTGCCATAAGTTTTCTGTAGGATTTAACTCCGGGGAATTTGTTGGTCTATTCTTTTAACTTTATTGGTTGACATCTAAGATTGAACAACCTTTGCTCTGTGGCAAGGAGCATTATTATCTTGAAAGATAAAGGATTTGTCAGGAAATAACTCTTTTCCACTAGGCAGCATCTTCTCCAGTAGGAGATCAATGTATTTGGTTGCATTCATCATACTAGACACATGTAGTCTACAAGCACCTTCCGCGGATATGCGACCCCATATAATGACAGACGTTAATATCTTCAATTTTTCCCGTCGCAGAGTATTTTTTGATCACTCTAATAACTGTAGATTGCTTGAACTGCACTTCATAGATATTTCACGACTGAAAGCGCCTTGTTTATGATGAAATATTATTTCATATCCTTTTTCATCCGATAATTTGAAAGGTTTCTTTTCGGTAATGTTGTTGCTCTTGTACGCTAATTAATTTATCGAGTTAGAGTTTAATAAAAAAAAATTATTTTCATTAAACAATAAATGAGTTACATGAATTACAAATTATATAGATCTTAATAACGAGAAGCTAAAAGCGTAACTAAACTTAATCTATCTTGCAGAAGCGCATGTAAACTTTATCTTTGCTGATGCTACATAATATTCTAAGAAGCGAGGTGAAAAGCATTATATCTAAGTTTACTTAAGGTTACATAATTCCTCCCTTCTTAAAAATGAAAAATACAGGGAAAATTACATTTTTACTTATTTTTTACGGAACAATTTCAGTTGGTTTTAAATTTGGTGATTTGTTTTTCTTACATACATTTGGCAATAAATTATATTTATACAAAACAATTACAATAACAGTTATTAAAATTAATACGGTAGTAAGTACCAAATTGCTTACATGCATATAAGTATAATGATCGGTATGTTTAAAATCATTCGGCAAATCTATCAGTTTTTCTTTAAGCTGTTGTACATCATCTAAATCAATATTTTCTAAATGCAATTTAGGAAATTGGACAACATTGTTGACTGATTGACTATAAGTTACATTTATCATTGGTAATTGAATTATTTTAAATATAGAATTTGAATATTGGTTTGTCTTTAGTAGTTTATTGTCGATTTGTATTTCACAATTAGCAGGTAATTGAACTGTATAAGTACCTAATAAGGGTAATTTTCTATGATCATGATTACAATTTATTTTCCCTATCAACTCGTGAGTTGTTACAATTATCCATAGGTCATGATCTATTTTCTGAATTTTATTATTTTCTAATACAAACATTTTTGGGTTGCAATTATTAATATTTGAAAATGATATTAACTGCGATTCACAGAGAGAATTTTCAAAATTCATTTGTTCTTGGATTTTGCATATAAAATTATTTTTACGTAATTGTTTACAACGTACATCAGTAGTAATGTAGTTAGATTCCGAAAGTAACAAAAATTTAAGCTGTGGTAAAATGGCTTGGTATTTATTTTCGTTGATCTGCATTGGCAATGGGTATAAGTGATAATAATCGTACTTTGTTGTAGCTGTTAATGGTATTTCGATTATGAATACTAATCTGGTATTTATTTGATATGCTTTGACGGTTATTATTTCTTCAAATAATGGTAAATTTTCTTTTGTCGGCTCAAAAGGTAGTTGCAGGTCATTCAGTTTAGTTTCCACAAATTTTAAGCTTTCTTCTAAATCTTCTGGGTCCATAATCGATGGATGAAAAGTTTCTAATTTCGAGAAAGTAATAGCTTCTTCTAAAGTATTCGTAATGTGTAACATTAAATTTGCGATTGCGGATAGTTGTAGGAATACAGTGTGCATGTTAATAAATGAGTACATTTCAACTTCATGTAATGCGTGCTTCTTAATTTCTGCTTCCATTTGTAGAATTTTTGATTTCAGTAATTGTTGATTGGTTTGTAATGTGTTGATGCTTTTATTGAATTTATCCAATATTTGGTTGGTAAGGGATATTTGTTTAATAAGTATTTGTTTTTGGTTTTCTTGATTTTTCTGTAATTCGTTGATTGAATCTTCATATTTTTGTCCATCGGCAGAGTCCAAATTTCCGGTGACAAATTTAATTATTGAACCTAGTCCGTCAATTGCTCCTCGTTTTTGTCTAATGGGAATTAATTGATTTATTTTTCTTCTAACTTCATAAAGCGTAGCATTTATAAGCATATAATAATTTCTAAATTCTCTAGTATAAGCGGGTCCATTATCATAGTGGTCAAATATGAGTCTCATTCCTAATAAATTTTCTTGCAATGAGTCATATTCGCTAATTATAAAACTACAATCTATATTCTTAATTAATGTCCATTGGTCAATTTGATTTCTGGCTTCTCCGAGTTTATAAGGGAATAAACCAGGATTGTTGATTATTTTGGATATTTTTGGTTCTTCTATGCATAGCATGCACTGGATGTAGATGGTTCTGTAATAACAGGTTTACTTAATTCATCTAAATGTCTTATCCGTTTCTTATTATTTTTATCTACAAGAGTAGCTATTTTGTTTTCACTAATGGACAAGATAGTATAGGGTCCTTCGTATCGATTTTTAGCTTTGTTTCTTACATGAGTTTTTATGAATACTTGATCATTTATCTCGAATATTATTTTGTTGGTTTGGTCCTTCTCATTTCTCTTCGTGATAAGAGTTTCTTTGTTCTTTTGAAGATTTTCTTGCAAGGTTTTATAAAATGATGTTAATTTGATTCGGTGGTTGTTAATGTAATCTTCATAATATTGGTTGCTTAGCTGGATGTCAAAAGGGTCTCTTATGGCTGTGTGTCCGTATATTACTTCAAATGGGGTAAATTTTGTAGCAGAGTGTATCGTGTTGTTATAACCGATAATAACATATTTCATTGTTTCTTTGGGTGAATCTGTTGGATGGTTAATTTTTAAAATTCTATAATTTTCTATCAATGTAGAATGGATTCGCTCAATCATGCCATTAGATTGATGATTTAGGGGTGTAGTAATATGTACATTGATTTTATGTAAATTCAATAGTTCTTTAATTGATTCGTTATCTAACTCTGAACCTCCGTCCATTGTTATTTGGGTAGGTGCTCCATATTGTGATATAAAAGTAATTAGATTTTCTCCTACTTCTGTGCTGTTTTTAGACGTTAAATAATAAGCTTGGCAGAAACGTGAAAATGCGTCAATTATTGTTAAAAACGCGTTTCGTTCTATTTGAAATACATCGATATGTAGATGTTCAAATGGTCGATTTGGTGTACTGGTTATGTTTAAAGGTTCTTTGTGCGGATGTCTCACATATTTTGCTTTTCTACAGGTCATACATGAATTGATGTAATTTGTAACAGTATTTTCTAAATTTTCCCAATAATATAAACGTTTAATTGCGCTACAAGTAGCTTGAATACCTCTGTGATTGGTTTTGCCTTCGTGATAATTAGCTATAATTTCTTTTTGGTCTTCTTTGTTAATAACATGCATAACTCGTTTCGTACATTTGAAAAATTGAGGTTTTTGGTTCCTAAAATGCGTTGTTATAGTTTCGCAGGTTATCTGATACATTTCTTCGGTGGGGAATATACAGTAATAGTTTCTCGATGGTGTGCAATATTCTTTAATAAAAGTTAATACATTGATGTTCAAATTTCCATCTCCAATGTAAACAGTTGTTATTTCATTTTTTCCTTTCTTTTCCTTTTTTACTTTAAATCCCTTTTCATGAATAATTTTGAAGATTATTTGGTGTCTTTTAGAATCGAGTGCGTCTTCACAAATAGGTATATACTGCTGGTGGATTCTTGCTGTGTGTGTGCTGTATCTGTAGAATTTATTTCGGGACCTATTAAATTAGGTTCTACCAGGGTGTTTTCAGGTTCTTGATTGATAGGTGTTTCATTAATTTCTTCATTGTCTGCGTTGGTCAATATATCATTTATTACATCTTCCATGGTGGTGTCAAAATTTACTATCATAGACTGTGTGTCAATTGGATTAACTTGTAAGCGCGATAATGCGTCGGCGTTTGTATTGGCTTTACCTTTTTTGTAGGATGTTGGTATTTCCAAATTTTCATTCAAATTTGTGTGTTCGATTAATCCTTCATGGGTATTTCGATTTGCAGGTATCTTTACAAGACATTCGGTTCTTGCGGGTACAAAGAGTCGATTATTTACAGGGTAATTAATCTCTTCCATTGAATATAATTTTATGTGTGTTTGCGGAGTTTCTAGGAAATTTCTTTTAAAATTTACGTTTGCTTTTAATTTTTTCAATAAGTCGATTCCGATTAGTCCATCATATTTGTCGTCGAAATTAAATAAATGGAATTTGTGATTTAGGTTGACTTTGAAAATTGAAGGTAATTTTATTGTTACAGTTTCATGATGCATTGAAGTTTGATGTGCCGTTTGAATTTGAAATGGTTCTTCCTCTATTAATTCTGGAAAATATTTATAAGCTATCTCTGGTTTGATAAGAGTCCTTGATGCTCCGGTATCGATTAAAAAATTTGATTTGAGTTGAGGAATGTAGATACATGGTAGTGTTGAATTTTGTTGATTTATTTCTATTAGTTCCGGTAATTTTTGATAATCGTCGCATGTGTTTTCATATGATTGTATATAGTTGTCTACGTATTGTTCGTCAGGGACGTACCCAAGGTAAAATCCTGTTCTTCGTAGGTATATTCATCTTCGTAATTTTCTTCTTCAAATTCTTCGTTTTCATTATATAAAATTCGGTCTTCTTCGGGTTCTTCTTGAAAATGTAATTCCTCAGAAATAAAATTTCTGGGTTGATTGGATTGCTGTATGTAGGGTGTATTTCTTTGCATTATTGATCGTTGAAAATTGGATGTATTACGTGAAGGTTGTGTAGTTCTTCTTGTTACTGTTGATGTGTCCATAGGCGTAGGACGCGGTTGTGCACGATTTTGGGGTGCAAATACATTTCGGGTCTGCTGATAATTTCTTTGAACATTGGATCCTTGTATCGGAAAATTGGTGGATCTACTATGGTTTGGGAAGAATGTGTGTTGCATTCTTGATTGTTGTCCAAAATTTTGGTAATTAGGTTGCCATGAATTATTTCCATTCGTTGCGCCACTGTTAACGCGTATTCCAGGTGTTGTAAATTTTTTCTGCATTAGTGTCATGGGTTTCTTTTGAAAAGTTTGTTCGGATCTTCGTGTGTAAAGAACATTTTCTTCTTCTATAACATACTTGATTGCGTCTTCTAATGTAGCTGGTCTCATACTTCGTAAAAAGCTTCCTAGAGGTTCTCTAAGTCCACTAAGGTATGCTTTTAACGTTAAATCGTCGTATTGATTCTTCTTTACCATTCGTACAGCTTCATTTGCTTCGCTTAATTGTAAATTTGAATATAAAAGGCATTTTGTTTGTTGGCAAATTTCGTAATATTCTTGAGCTGTTTCATTTTTTTGTTTTAATAACATTAAATCTCGTAGGAGTGAGCTTTCAGTCCTTTGATCGGCAAATGATCTTTGTAAAATATTTTTGAGGTCGTTCCAGGTGGCAATTTCTCTTCCACTGGTTACTAAAAGTGCTCGGCCTGTTAATTTGGTTCTTAACGCTGATAAAACTAATTTTTGTAGAAATTGATCTTGAGCTGCTGGTGCTCCATCGGCAAGATATTGGTTAATTATAACTTCCGCTGATCGGACGTATTCCGAAAGTTTGTGGGGGGTGCCATCGAAGTCAGGTACAATTTTTAAATATTCTAAGTGAAATGCTTGAGCCATGATTATTTCTGGATTTCTTTCTTCTTCTTCCGGTTCAGGTACTTCCAAATTTAAATTTTGAAATAGACGTATTAAGTCGTTTTCTTGCATACAATTTAAGTACAGTTTTTAATTAATTTAAGCTAGTGGGTCAGTGATTTTTAAATTTTATTTAAGGGTTCCTTTCGCAATTGTTGTAAAGTATATTACTAGGCTAAACTGCAATTGCGTACTCCTGCTGTAATAGCTTAGTAATAATTTACTTCAACTGAGGCTAATTCTAATTTATTATTAATTAATTTTAAATATTACGTTTTTGCTTTAAATTGCAAACTTAATTCTAATTTGTTTTAACTTGTGCTGGAAACAAATTGTTAGCGACTTACAATATTAAGAGCGCTGTTGTTTTCATTCTTGCTTAAACTAAGCCCTGGCTTTGGCGATGTTTGTCCTCGACCTGGGTTTTGCTTGAACCGTCGGCGATGCTTGTCCTCTGGTCCGCGCGTGCTGGAGGGTTGACGATGCTTGTTCTCGCCTCCTGCAGGTACTCGAATAGCCACACCCGTTTGGTTGACCGTCGGCGATGTTTGTCCTCTGGTGCAACTACTAGTGCGGTTTCTTCTCGTAGTTGTAGCTTCCTGGATGGTGGTAGCTGCTTAGTTCTAATCTCCAATTAAAGACTAAGTCTAAAATTCAGAGTTTCGATCTCGTGATTCGGCGATTTTTGTCCTCCTCGACGATTTCGTTGCAGTAAATTTTTGGAGATCCGTACGACTGCGCCAATTAATTTATCGAGTTAGAGTTTAATAAAAAAAATTTATTTTCATTAAACAATAAATGAGTTACATGAATTACAAATTATATAGATCTTAATAACGAGAAGCTAAAAGCGTAACTAAACTTAATCTATCTTCCAGAAGCGCATGTAAACTTTATATTTGCTGATGCTACATAATATTCTAAGAAGCGAGATGAAAAGCATTATATCTAAGTTTACTTAAGGTTACATAATTCGCGTACTTGGGTTAGGCAATCTCAATAAACATTTATTCTGCAAGCTCATGTCCGTGAGCTCATGTTTATCTTATCCCATTTTAATATAATTCTCGACAAAAAGATTCAAAGCCAGTCTTAATTACGTTCTCTTAGTTCTAACATTGCTAGCCGTAGTTGAGCTTCGACAGTTTAGTATTATTGTATTAACTTAAATAAAGTTTTTTAAAATTCAAATTGAGATTAAACACCGCTAATTGGCGCAGTCGGTAGGATTGACCAAAACAACAAAAATTATTTTGCTTTTTGAATATTTAAATTCTTAATTGATCAAATCCAAAACCTCATCGTACCACGGAAAGTCCCGCTTGTTTGACACCAGAACAAACATCGCCAAAGTGTGATCCAGCCACCAAAAAGAAGGAAGTCTTTCCAACCATTAAAAAGCGGAATTCGCCACACCCTATTCCAACAACGCTGACATTGCGGACGCGCATCGCCACGGTCAAGCATCGCTGGTTGCGGGGACTGATTACTGTAATCACCTGTCAATCGCGGACAACAGCCTACTGAAGACAACAATAGGAAAACCGTGTAAGTTTTGTGAATCAATCAATCAATCAACTAATCAATTAAATCAAATTTAGAAATCTTTGTTAATGTTGAATTAAATATGAATTCTAAGAGCATTTAATTCCACAAGACCTTCAACTATCCTGATTTCGACAGATGAAATAGGCCATTGTGCGACTTGATAATTAAGTATTGCATTTTAGAAAATAAGTTTGTTGTGCTGGATAGCAGTACTTAATTTCAAACCAACTTATATGTTATGGGTAGGAACCTTGATTTAGGTTCTACTAACTCTAAAGTAAAGTGTTTAAACTAATTAAAAACTGGACTCTTCTGAATCAGACATTGAAGTAAAATAACTCACAAATCTTGTTGAAAATTAAAATTTTTAAATGGCTGTCAATAACCAAGCCGCCGAAATAGACATGACTCCAACGCAACCCCCACTCGTTAGGTATCCTGTAGGATACCATGAAATGAAATTCCTCGATTTGAAGGAAACCCCGCCGAATTATCTGAATATATAAGGGCCGTGGAAATCATATTTACACCGTTATGGCAAAGGCAAGAACTCAATGCATATATCAACAAACTATTGCTCTCCGCAGCACGAAATCGCCTTAAAGGTGCAGGGCTAGAAATAGTGACTGGTGAACCATTCAATTTATGGGAATCTCTTAAAGATTTACTCACCGAAAACTTTGGAGACCAATGATCAGAGCTTAACTTAAAAATAGACATTTCCCGATTAAGACAACACCCTAGACAATCACCAATTGAATATTTTAACACATGTAGATCCTCACGTGCAACACTAAATTGTAAAATTGCTCTAACTAATGATGATCAAGTAATTAAAAATCATAAATTAGCCGAAGCCAGAAGCTTAACGCTTACCGCATATATTAGTCGACTAGCCGAAATCTTTGATTCATTTATTAGAAGTGTTGCTCCTCCAACCTTAGAAAACGTTCTAACATACGTATGTCACAAGCGAACTCGACATAAGAAATTTTCAAAATTCAAGCCATAAAATACCACAACAACAATTTAAAGAACCCGTGAACCATATTCCTCCTAAACCTGTCATTCAGCCACAAAATTATTGTCCTCCATATCAACCTCAAATACACATAATCAAGGACCTATTCTTTTTAAATTTAACCCGAATATTCCTCCACAACGTTTCCCACGTTTCCAACCAAAGTATGGTAAACCAGGACAAAATGTTTCTAAATCTCAAAGGAACTGCCAACCAACACATAAACCTGAACCCACGGAAGCCTCTGCCATTAAAAAACGCCATGCATCTGTAATGGTACTCCCTTTTTTAACTCTTGATGCCCTTCGAGCTAGCTCAGTGATGTCTGCAAGGCGGTCCAGGTACGGGTAGCTTTCCCAACACGTAAACTTCTTGGCTCTTTTGCTCAATTCGACAAATTAAACACCTAAATGCACTTATAATACGATGTTTATTATAAGAAATTATCCTATCAACCCTACCTAGCTAATTATTCTAAATACTAACAGATCAAAACACGAATATACAATCTTAAATCTATCTTATCTTCTACTTATCTTAATTGCTGGCACAGGGCGAAGTCGTGTCCGTAGGCATTCGTTGTCCGGACGGGGTGGTTCCGTCCTGAGGTGGCCGGCGATAGATCGAGTCCTGGTGCAATTGGATTCACACACCCGTTTGATCTCTCACTTGCCGCACTAACGCACGCGAAAAACACTTATTGCGCGTCGCCTTCTTTTCGCTAACCTAATGCTATTTATTCGCTTTTCCCACAAGCTGCGACGAGGGGTGGTTTTTCTAGGTTGGTTCTCTTCGGCCACTCGGTGCCGTCTGCCTCCACTTTGCATGTCCACCCTCGTTCCTTCGGCTACTTTCTCATGCCTACCTGAGATCCTGCCGATGTCCTCAGGCTACTTGGATGGTCCGGCGTCTCCTACGTGACCGGAACAAAAGGTTGATCCCGCCGCCCGGACGCCTACCTACTGGCCGTTTAACTAAATCTATTGTCCAATACAGATTTACAATCCGCTAAGTGCATTTAGGTTTACCATGATGTGATCTTCCAAGAAACCCAGCAGCTAGAAAAGCTGACCCATTACACTTCTTAACAACTAACGAGACAAGGAGCAAATTTTTCAAGTAATTTTAGATCGAATAATTATATTCAACAATCAACACAACCCCCCAATTTTTGCTACCAAGAACTACACCACACGGAATTACGCGAAACTTATCATCCAGATATTGAAAGTTCCGATTACGGATATTTTGAACAAGCTGACTTAAATAATCACCACAGGAATAATACAATCCTGAAAATTTTGAGTTAGAATCAGTAATGTTAATCAATTATTTGAATACTCTGAGCTAACTGAAAAAACAGAAGATGCCGTAAATTTTCATTAAGAGCCTCGGTTGAAACTTTTTCCATTAATCCCAAATCTAATTTACCCTACATAACAATCCCTCAAACTTACGACAAGTTATTAATAGATACAGAAAGTTCTCGCACTATACTCTCTCCCGAATTCGTAAATACTCATTTCCCTGAAGCAATTCTTAAACGCCTTTTTGAAATTTCTACTTCTCATGGAATAACTTACCACAATTAGTTGTAAACGTCTCTATTCAAGATTCATTTTCAGAAGGAGGAACACATTTGTGTTATTTATTAAATTTTTGTCCAGAATATGTCGGACTAATAGGTACAAACTTATTATCTAATTCACCCGCAAATATCGGTTATCGATGGATGCACATTCAGACGGAAAAAACAACAATACCGTTTTATTATGATAAATTAAAATTAAAACAAGAAGAGCAAAAACGAAATCAATGCAATTTTTCCAAAATTGTATCTGAATAATGCCTTGACAACTATTAGATTGCCATCAAGAATAGAAAAATATGTTACCCTACAAGCCGTAGGGAAAGATGGTTATTAATTAACTCCTAAATTAAACCTGACAAAAAATGGACGATATTAATGCCCTCAGCTATAGTTACATTACGAAACAATTGGTTTCGTATTAGGCTGATAAATACATCAGACCAGGCTTTAACCATACCTCAACCACTTATCCTTGAATATTAAATCCCTGCAAAAAATCAAATTCAAATTAATAACTTTGATAACGTAACATCTAGTCGAAAACAAGTACTTCTCCAAAATCTAAAAGACAATTTAAGATGAAATCATCTTAAATCCGAAGAAATCGCGTTACTAACCAATCTTTGTCAACATTGCAAAGAAATATTTTATACACCAGAAATTTCTCTGCCTTCGACAACTGCAACTAGACATCACATAAGGACAAAAACTGAAACACCCATACTTACGAAAACCTATCGTTATCCCCATGTTCACAGACATGAAATAAGAAATCAAATAAAAACAATGCTAGATCAAAAAATTATAGAACCAAGTGAGTCTCTTTTCAATTTCCCCATTTGGGTAGTACCAAAAAAAGGTAAGAAAAAGTGGAGAATCGTCATTGCCTATAAG
>JABXWE010011222.1:0-11421 GCA_014611495.1 Limonius californicus | reverse complement strand
GTGTTGTGTCTGTTTGTCTGTTTGTTTATTTCGAGGGTGGGCCCAGTGTGCGTTCGCAAACCCCCCCCCGGGTAACAGTACACACTTGTCAGGTATCAGGCTGCTAATGCTCTCAAATCACAAGAATATTTTTAAGCGGACCATGCGCGAAGCTAGAAGTTTAAATTCAAAATCTCGAGGCGCGCTGACTACACACTTCAACCGAAACAAAATCAGCAACATACACTGTGCGTCGAAATCGCACGTTACACACCAGGAAGGTAACTTCAGAATTATCATTACTTTGGCTAATATCATTATTAATATTTATTAACGCCGTTGTAGTGCTTTAAGCTTTGCTAAAACCGGATCGTTTTGCGGGAATGAGATTTATTTGAGGACATTAAAGTACATTCATATATTTTTAATGCAAAATGTTTGCCACACTCAATAACAAAACCTAATCATTTTTTTTTTAATTTGAAGTCTTAAGATTGACATTTTGTAACAACTATGCAAGAGGCAGGTTGGACTGCTACACCAACAAAGGACATGTAAAATCCAAACCACCAAAATATTTCAAGAGATATGATGAAATTGCTAAAGGAAAACCGAAAAGCCAGAGCAAATATTTCGGCATTATCTAACAAGCTTGTCAGAAAACGATAATACCATTTGGAAGGAACAAAATGGTTTAAAAGATCACAAACATACCACCCCTACTCAAAGAAGACAGCTAATGTACAAAAAGTTTCTCTTTTTGCGAAACACTTGGCTCAAGTTTACAAGCCTTATAATTCACCATATATAGACGCAGAGGTTGAACGAACTCTCTTGAAACTTCAAGGAACTTCGTAAAGAAATAGATATTTTAGAAAATCGTAAGGTTTCAGAGTGTGACCTTATACCTAGAGACATTTTCAAGATATTACCAGAAAGAGAAGAAAAAGTAGTGTACAAGTACAACGCAATAATACGCCTTGCTCTATTGTCACCACGAATAACGATCTCATAATACAAGTTAATATTAAGGCAAACTGCTACATGAAGGTCAATCATACCGCCCGATTAATTTATTACTAGAAAACTGCTATTAAACCGAATAAACATAAGCTTTATTATTAAAAGAATATATTCCACAACATCAATTTAGCTTTTGAAAATTCCACTCCACTACTCAACAGTGCTACCTAATAATCAATATAATACAACGATCCTTAGAAAGCAAGACATACTGTTCAGCAATGTTTCTAGATGTTAGGTGGTTAACAAGGAATGGCTCTTCTTCAAATATCTGTCAAATCGCTATTTTCAACCAAAATTGGAAATCGCATCTCGTATCTTCATCCAATTTCAACTGGCGTCCTCCAAGGTAGTGTCTTAAGACCAGTACTATATCTTCTATTCACTGCAGACCTATGGTGAACACTGGATACAGTAACTGAACCATTTGCCGACTATACACCTGTCCTTGCTTGTAAGACCCTCACTGCTGCTAATCTTTCACAAAGAAGCCTCAACCGGATAAAAACGCTTTCATGACATTTACCATACACAGGTAGCAAATCCCAGCAAATGTTCACCATTACCATTAATAATATCAATATCTCTTATTTAAATATCTGAGTCTACCCATGGATAGAAGATTACCACGAAAACAGCATTTACTCAAAAATCAGGATAAAATGTATTTAAGAATTAAGAACATATACTGGCTGTTAGGGCCGAAACCATATGTTTCTCTAGATAACAGGATACTCCTATATGAAACAATTATTACACACTCTATGGACCTACGGGAATGCTCGATTGATATTGTCCGGTACGTGGGAGACAGGGCGCATCTGGCAGACAGAGAGGGCATCGGGTTTCAACTAGGGGAAGGCAACGACGAGGATGGAGACCAGCGAGGACGGACGCGATGCTACACAGACGGGTCCAGGTCCGAGAACGGGCAAACGGGAGCGGCATTTATAATTCTGAGGAGTGGAAATGAAGTCCACTCAGAAAAGACTAGGCTGGCCGACTGAAGTTTCGTGTTCCAATGCGAACTGGTAGCCATCAGGGATTGCCTATGTTATCTCCTGAGGCACCAGGACGCTTTCGAGGGATACTCCATCTACTCGGACAGCAGGTCATCTTTGGAGGCCCTGTCCAATATGAGGAAGCCCACGGAACTGCAGATGGAGGTATGGGAGTTGGCTCGGGAAGCTGTGCGGTAAGTGCGGGTTAGTTTTCGTTGGGTACGGGCGCACGTGGGAAACGCGGGGAACGAGATGGCAGACCAGTTGACGAAGGAGGCGGCAAAGGAGGATGGCCAAGGACGCCTGGGGTACAATACCATCCTCAGAGGCCTAGTCAAGACCAGGACACGTGAGCAGAGCATCAGGAGATGGGAACGACGATGGGTAGTGGCCGAGACCGGTTTACATGCGCGGCGATTCATTCCGAGTGACTGCGGGCGGAAAATCAGCTGGTGGAGGCGGGATACAGGTGGCCAAAGGACATGGACGAGGTACAGAACCTGGCAGGCGAGAGGGTTTGGTGGCGAGCCCTGGTGGAATTCGCGGGTCGAACGGTTGACGGGAGCGCGGGGGAACGCGGAAATTGTGCGAAAGGCGAACGCGTAGCGGGAAATGTGTTAAGTGCGGTAGCGTGAGGTAACGCGGTAGCGAGTATGTGAGAGCGAGAATCGGGGCGATTGGACGCTCGCTAGTGATCTTACCAGATTGCTAGGAACAACTTGAATTTTTCTTTTCAGGGCAGCATTAATTAGAATTGTTAAAAGAGGGTAGTGTTTAATTAGAATGTAATTGTTTAATTCGAGGATAATTCTTAGTTAGGGGGTAATTAATAAATTTCTTTTTTTACATTGTAGATTATAGGGTAGAATTGTAATAACAGGGCTAGATTAAGTAAAAATGTGAGAAATGTGCAATTCCGAAAGGTGGAACACCTAGAGGCCTTCGGCCCATGTATTCTATTTTAATAAATTGTATTGATATTGTCCGGAAATTCTAATTGACAGCTCTAAGCAATCTTATGGATGCTCCTTGGTAAGCGTCCTCATGCTAGACCCAGACACCAACATACCTTTTGTTACTTATCCGACCGTTTTCCGCTATAGGTTGGTCGATTTTAGCTTCCACAACTGTCGGGCATTCCAATTGCCCTCCTATGGATCTCTGTCCTCCATAATTTCGTCATATGTGTCTTCCACTTCACTGAAGGTCTACATCTTCTCTTTCCTGGAGGACGCCAGACCACAATCCTCTTAAACCATCGATCTTGTGTTATTTTCTCCATATGTCGGTACCACATCAGTGTCCGGTTTTTCAAATTCCCTATTGCTGTCAAGGTTACTTAAATTTCTATCCATTGTGCAGCTACCTTGCCGCGCTGTATGCAGGCACCTTCTCATATAATCTGCTTCAACAGTTCTAATTTTATTTCTGATATTTTCTGTTAGAATCCACATCTCACCTCCATATAACGTAGTGCTCTCTACTATACTATGGCACATTTTTGTTCGCCTCCTTTCATAAGATTTTATTCGAAATTCCTTCGTGTAGAGCTCTAGTATCTGCTTTGCTTGCTTTTACTCTATTTTCAACATCCTCTATTATTGTTCTATCCATTGATATTATTGATCCGTAGCATTTAAAGCCTTTGGTATGATTAAGTTCTACATTTTCTACCTTACTATTCCTATCTTCTCCTCCTATGCACGTGTATTCAGGTTATCTAGCGCTAATCTGTAGTCCCCTTCCCTCTGATGTATTTTTTAGTTCTTTCATCGGAAGAAAGTGGACAGGTCAATACTTCGTCCGACAACGGTATCCCCTTATGGGTGCATCCATGAATCCAAGAGGTAATAAAGTACATCTTTGTTTAAAACCTTTTGAGGGGCTACTTTTCTGGGATTTTCCTATTTTTACCTTCTCTATATTATTTGAATATGTTTGTTTTACTATATTTATACATCTTTGTTTAATCCGTAGACGTCTTATTACCTGCCATATTTTGTTTCTTAGAACGTTATCATAATTTTCTTCAAAGTCTATAAAAAGCATGCGTGTTTCGAGATTTTTTTCTTTGTGCTCTTCTATTATTTGTCTTGTGTAAAATATGTTATGCAGACACGATCGTCCGGCTCTAAAACCACTTTGCACTTCATTTAAGTCAGTTATTTGTTTTTCTATCTTTTTTAAAATACTCTTCCAAAAATCCTCGCCATAGTTGGTAGAACACTTATCCCTCAATAATTATTACTGTCTTACTTATTTCCTGTCTTGTGAATCGATGATGTAATTGAAACATTCTAGTCTGAAAGAATTTTTACTCCTCTCTCAATTAATTGAAATGGGCCAAGCGTCCCTTTATTTACTGTAACTTCGAGTTGCATCTATATATGTAGTTGCAGGTATTGTTCCAGAATTCGAGCATTTTTTATTTAAACTTTTGTTTTACTGTTTGTCTACTGTTCCTATAAGCTTCCCTCATTTTCGGATTTCTGTTAGAAACCTACTTTCCATACATTATTTTCTTCTCCTCAATTTATTCTTTAAACTTTTCACTAACAGGAATGTTCGTCTTCCTTTTTACATCTTCAACTCCTAGGAAGTTGGTTGCTGTATGGATTTACTATGTTTACATGTATGTTTTGTATGCTTCGATGTATGTCTACCTGGTCTTCTAGTCGATTTTGATACAACCTTCTTATACTTTTTTGTTGTAATAATTTAACCTTATACTTAAGTACTCTAACTTCTTCTAGTTCTTCACTATCTATCTTGTCTTTTATCTGTTGTTTATATTCATTGCAACCAAATTCTACCATTTGTAGATAATGACCGTTTCTATCACCACATTATGTTGTTGTCTTACTAATACTAGGTCAATTACTGATTAAACCGTTTTGTTGGCTGTTGCTATATGTAGGTACTTCTGAATGTCTTTATGCATAACATACGCGTTTGCAACTATATATTTGTGTTCCTTAGACAACTGTATATATTATTATAACTTTTCACCTTTTCTACAAGACATAATTAAGGATCGATCTGGCAGGCATAGAGACCGTCTTTATAGGACATCCTAAGAATCTGGTCCTACCGTGAAGTTAGCAACCTCAACACAGAATATTGAAACAAAAATAAGATCTTGCCACCTGATAAAATAATATAACCCCACCTTCCTGAACGAATAAGCGAGACCACGCTGTTTGTCTCTTCACGGCAATAATTATAAACATCAAATTAGCTCATAGAATATAATGTATTTTGACGACGTTTTCTACAATTTGCATAAAACTGTTTATTAACAGCCTTTTACAAAATTAATCATTCAACATGGTTTATATCGCCAACTGAATCTACGACCTAATCCAGTTGCCAATATATTGTCCCACTTTAGCTCTTGCAGCCGTCAGTTCTGGCAAATCATCAGGACGGTCTGTATACATGTTGGCACAATGGGATGTTCCTGCGATTCCAATGAACAAATATTAATGTCACTAAACCAATAACAATAAATCCATACCGTTAACGTAGATAACTGGCGCGTTTGGATTAGCCGATTGTGTAAGACCCAATGCATGCCAAGGATCAATCGATCCGTAGACATACACAACATTTGTGACATTGATATTCAAACCTCCATAATTCGAATTTGTTCTGGCTACAGCGTTGTTTATAAACTCCGAAGTAAATTGTGGTCCAAAGACATCCACGCATTCTTGAATGTGATATGACACCGGGAAGCTATTTCCAAAAACTTGAGGAACGTGTGAGGAACTTGCGTAATAACCAAATTCCGAGCAAGTTTGGTATGTCCATGGACGAGCTAAAACAAAAGCATTATAGATTGAAGACTTAACATTGAGTTCAAATAAAAAATATCTTAAAAATGCTGATTCACTAAAAACTTCTGCATAATTTCTAATACCTGCTGGAAAGTGAATTATCACCAATATAGGACAAATACTCGAATTATACTGATCTGTAGAAAAAGATGATAAAGCAGTCTAAAATACTTACCTGATGTCTAAAAGCTTCTATCATAAACAATTATGAATAGCGTCTAATGGTTATAAAAGCAGTGAATAACCCCTAAATTGTTCGTCAATATACGCAGCTCATCAAATGTACATACAGAAAACAACCTAAGAAGAAAATTTAACGATGAAGGAAAATCGATATTTATAGAAAAAGGCATGCGATAGGGAAATATCTTAACAATCAAATTGTTTACGATTTACTATATACCATATCAACGTTAAGTTAGGTTTAACCATTGGCGCTATAGAGACGGCAAATTCGGAAACCTGCAAACAATGATCAAGCATCTGAACGCGGCGTCGGAAAATTTACATCTGAATATAAAAATTAGTCAAACACGGCAACCCAGAGAGAAAGAAGAAAAGTTACTATAAAAATGGAGAAACATGCGGACCTACAACATTTACAAAAACAAAAAGAAACTAAAAGTCCTCGTGCATAGGAAACTAGATAAATGACCATAAAAAACAGAAAACGAAAAAACAATCAAAGTAAAATGGGAATGGGCTGTTTACGCATGAAGGCTAACTAAGGTAGAAACACATTGGTATGACACACGTGGAGAAATAATCAAAACATCGTAAGACCACAGATGAGTAGAAGTAGCCTAGAAGAAGAACAAAAAGAAGAAGAAAAAGCAGTAGAAGAAATATTTTATATAATTACATCCGCCTAAGTATCTGATATCCTTCAAACGTTGAATCATTCCATTATACTGAGTACTAAAACAATCATTGGGAGGCATCGAGCTTGTAATGGCTGCAGCCAGACGATCCAATGGAGATCCCAACTGCCGATTCGTCATTACATTGCATATTCTATTAATTCCATTGTCTCCATTACGGGTATTGGAATTAAACTGTACAATGCTTGCAAAGAGGCCAGCAAGTCTCACAAAAAAAAGTGAGGCATCCTTTGGGTTATTTAGATCAACGGGGCTGCATAGTCGGAATTTTTGACGTATGCTCTGCTGTCCAGCTGGATCACGTATCAAACCCTGAATTGCCGAAGTTCCCTCATGAATTGCACTTACACAATCATCACTGTGCGTACGTAGTGAGTTGGCTACAACTGCATAATATTCTAAAACAAATACGGTTAGTAATTTTATCACAAACCTTTAATTATATTACCGACCCTTAAAATCAACTTTAGCTAAAAGTGGACCGCTAGAAGACATAGCACCGTGGACTAGATTGGGATATTTTAGTCTCATCCACGCGGCGAGGTTGCCTGCATATGAACCTCCAAAAACAATCCATTTAACTCCTGATGGTAACCTGTATTTGGAGTTCATACTAGTTATAAAAGCAGCCAAGTCTGCAAGTGCTTGCTCACTAGATAGATATTTTAAATTATCGGTCCTTAAGTCCCTGCAAATAGTTCATGAATTAGCATAATTGTTAATAATATTTGAATAATCACTTAGTAATCCAAAATTAATTAGTGATTTGCGCATTTTTTAAAATCTACATACGGAGTAGGATGGCTTTGTCCATAATAACGATGTTCTACCTGGAAACACAAGGCTTTATACTGCCTTGCGTATTGAATCCAACTTCCAGTTTGCATCCAGCTTGGTATAATTGCCCCCTCACCTCCAATCATCAAGAAAACAGGACCTCCCGCAGAATAAAACTGATTGTTGGTAAGGTAACGCTAAACAAAATAGTTATTACAGAAACAGTGGTAATACAAAATGTCAGATATTATAGACATTTACTTGTTGCCATGTTCTGGTATCAGATGGATTGGTATGATCCAAAGCTTGCGTAAACCATTCATCAGCACCGGAATATTCATTCTCACCACCCGGCGAGCCTAGATTTCCACCTTCGCGCCTTCCTCTGTGGAAATGTTTCCAAGCATACAATTCATGAACAAACAGAATTTGCAAAATACAAAAATATTTGCACAGCTGCATGATTTTTGGTGGGTGTCTGTCTGAAAAGTTTAAGCAAATAACACTGACCAACACTAAATGCGGACTGTCGAGTTGCCCTATTTTATAGTCATTTCAGTGATGACCTCGGAAACGATTGATAACATAATAACTTATAATAATGTACCCAAAATAATATATTTTAAGGTTACATGTTACACACGATCTTCAAATAAATTTGATATGGTTATAATAAAACAGTAGAACTTATTGCATCTACAACTAAATTTTTCATTACGATGTATCGACGAAGGAAAGTTATTACAATATAAAAATTTTACAGCATTGTTTATGAAAACAAAGTTCGTGAATAGTATATTATATAATTAGCACATAAAATTGGAAATTTCACGAGCTTTGATAGACTCTTTCCGTGCGAGTTATGTATACGTTCCTACGACCATAAGAATGTTAAATTTTTTTTAATTTAAAATTTATCGTAATGGTGTTGTTGGAACAATTAGTAAAAGTGATGGGGCGCATAACTGTTTGATTGCCCATCAGACTAGATAATGTGTAATTTAGTTGAACATTAGTTTCGTTATTATTCCAGAATTTCTCTACCAACTGAGTTGGTGGATCCTGGAGTACTTGAATCGTGAATTTCGGATGGGATTCGTCGCAGGAAAAATAAATTGTAAAATTGTATTTGCGATCTGAATTTTGTTTGCTAGGAATGCATCGATGTAGTTTTCGGCCACGGTGGTACGGTGGTAGATTTCCACTCTCCGTGGCGTTTCAGCGTGATAATGTCCCCACCTGCGTCTATCAGTATCGTGGTCGATGATGGGCGAAAACAATTTTCCGCATATAGTTTTGCATCTTCCAGGTGTAAGTAGGTGGCTATTACTTTTGGCACGAAACCAAATTTATTGACACCTACTGACTGTTTGATGTACTTTTGTTTCTGATAGTTTAAAAACAAACGCCGTTCATTTACATCTGATGGTCTAAGACAATGTGTGGGTGGCGACGCCCTGGGGTATCGCGATATAGGGTTAGGATGGTCACCGGAGAATTACCAAAATAAAACAAAATGTCTTTTCAAGACATTTATTTTGACCTTTCAAACATAAATCAAACTTGAAACATTAAAATTTTTAATAAATCCAGGAACCTAAACATAAATATCTGTAAACATAAAAACAAGTGGCGAAGTAAAAATATTAATGGTTTTTTTTCTTAGATAAGGTACTTCTTATTGTCGTTATATGTTGTCGGTTTTCCTGATAGGTATTTTTTTAATATTGTTGTTATTAAACTGGTAATAAGTATTTCTGGAATCGTTTATTTTTATTTCACAGAGCAACCCATGATTTTAGCAAAACAGCTTGCTTTAGCGCACAGGGTTTAAATAACTTCATATGTACAAGAAAATGCGTTTTTCTCAAAATTAAAGACCCAGAACAAAAAAAAATGTACTTTTATCAGGTTATTCGTTTATGCTAAAATAATACGCAACCGAAGACGATAAATATAATACAGGGAAAATACTGCTGCCCCCAACCGATTGCTGCGCCCCCATTCGACAAATTTAGAAACTTTAATTTGAAATTATATGTTATCCATAAACAAGAGCGTGACTATCGTGTGGCAAGTGTTCTGAATTTATATACAAAAACGAGTGTTTGTACCTTAGCATCCCGTAGGGTGTCCGCAAGGGTGCAATTTTGGATAAAGGTATATTTCGACATGTAGATTCACTGGTATCCTTTATGCTATTTCATTCAAACACCCTGTGTATATATGTACATATATGCTGTTATTGGCTTCCAGGTATTCTTCCGCGTAGTAACTTCTTGGTCCTGGGATGGACCGGGATGGTTGTCTTGACGACGAATAAATTAATATTCTAGTAATAATCAAATTTTTAAGTAAGAATATTTTAAAACTGGTAAACCTAGATTCACAGCTCGAACTGCCATTATGCGAATATTTTACCTATATGAGTTCCGTTTATTGGCTTTTGCTTTAAAGGTAATTGTTAAAAGCTGTGACGCCCAGCTAAAAGAACGGCGACACAGTGAAGGAAATAATTTTTCCTACACACAAGAAAATATATAACGACAACATCAGTAAGGTCCAGGTATCTAGACAAGGGTTTGACCAGCGTCGGTCGGAGAAGAAACGGTTCAAAGTATGTGGGCGCCACCTGTTTAAAAAATAAACCCTTGGTCTCGAAGATGACGTTGATAAACAGGAATCTCCCGGAGAAAACGAACTTACCTTACTGATACCACTAAAGTCTTTCATATATCTACAAGACACAATAAAACAACAAACTACTTGACGTAATTCTCGAGTATAATCAATAAATGGAAATCAAATTACAGTTAAATATAAAGGTTTGACCAAATAAAATCGTTAACTAAATTCTGTATATACAGCCTGAGTCAAAAGATACGGGTTTTAAGATATTTTTGCTATTTGCGAATATAGGTAAAAAAGTTACTAATAAAAGTTGTGTGAACCGACACGTACTATAAACCGAAATATGAAAATCTTATACAGAGTGTCCCATAAAAAAATTATTTATAAAATAATACTTTTCTTAAATGGAATGCCCCATATTTTTTTATCTTAATGGAAAGAGCATTTAATTCTCAACAAAAAATCTAAATAACTTTTTTTTTTAAATGCCACAGATTTCGAGAAAGAAAATGATAGATATTGTCATACAGCTCGTGCGCTCACAGTCCACACGCAAATAAGCGAATCGTAACGCGCGATGAAAAATAAATGAAGTTGACACATGTATTATTCCGTTTTATTACACAAATTACATACATGTTTAAAACAAATGAAGATATCAAATTATTAACGAGACAATTAACAATTTATTTGGATAAACCCTTAAAATAAATAAATATTAACTAAAACGGTTTCAAAATGTTAATAACAAAAGCCTATTTAAATAATATTTAACTAAACAAAAGAATGAACTACGTTAAGAATTGCTCAAAATGGCGCCCTTCCTTTTCAATACACATATTCAATCGTCTATTTAATGAAAACACCGCCCTTATGACAAAACCTTCGTTCATCTCTGCAATGACTGTTTGTATGCGCTGTTGCATGTTTTCAACGGTTGTTGGTTCTGTTTGGTATACTTTGCATTTGATATATCCCCATAGAAAATAGTCCATGGGTGTCATGTCAGGTGATCTGGGCGGCCACGCAACAGGTCCTCAACTCCCAATCCAACAATTTGGATAATGCGTGTTTAAATAATCTCGCACTGGTAAAGCGAAGTGTGCGGGAGCACCGTCTTGTTGCCACCATAAATTATTTCGTAGATCAGCCGGTAGATTATTAATAAGATCTTGAATATCATGTTGTAAGAGGGCTAAATAGTTCTCTCCGTTCAATCAATTATCAATCAAAATAGGTCCAACAATTCTGTCCCATAGGTATGATTCCACACCATACATTTAGAGACCA
>JABXWE010011221.1:0-13014 GCA_014611495.1 Limonius californicus | reverse complement strand
AATCAATTATAAAAAGTGAACTTGGTTAACTGGGAACTGATTTAAAGAGTGGATCGCAAAGAGAAATGTGAGTCACAATTTTCTGAAATGAATTTTATAAAAAATAAAATTAGAAATAGGATGACGGACGAATCAAGCTCTGGATGCGTACTTTTAAAAATAACAAATATAATCCAAATATAAAATCCTTAGCATCTCATATGCAGCAACACATTAAAAACAAATGTTTATGTCTATTTGTAAAATATTTAAATTGCTCATTTTTAAAATCATACCATATTAATAAAATTGTTTAATAAAAATGTTTCTCTCTTTGTTTATTGAATTATAATAATTGTTTTCTCGAGAGCGAAAGGAAAAGAAAAAATATAAAATAAAAAGCAAAAAAAAGAGAAAAATACAAGAATGATAATTTTAGTTAAACCATTTTAGTGTGGCACGTTAGTTATCTCATAAAGATTATTTATAAGTTTGTGGCACGGACAATGAAAAAGGATCGCCATCCCAGCTCTAGGCAATAAATTTCCACCATGCCGGTACACCTAGCTCGAGTCTCGACACGCCGAAAATCAAGTGTTCCCACAGCGGTCTACCAACTTGCGACAGCGATGTACAGACATCAAATGTCCGATCTAGCGACACAGCTCTTGATGGTGTACATACGACGACACTCGATCTATAGACTTTATCTAGACAGTAAAGTGTCTCCGTGTGTACGTAGCATAACAAGGAATAGGACACCATAAGTTCATGTTTTAAAATTTTGCTAATTTTAAGTGCCTCAATAGATTTCCAAATTACATTTGTTTATCCATAAAATAAATACACATATTTTCACTTCTAATGGATCACTTGCACCGTTTAATAAGACGGTTTGCTGTTTTTGTTTTGTTTTGATAAACCACCCGTACGTTAATTTTATACAGCGTTGGCACCTCAGTCAGGGTTGTCTAACCATTTCAATAACAAACAAACGAAAATGTTTATTTATATGAGTTTTGCGTAGATATCAACTATCAAAATGAACTTGTAATCATGTTTACAAAGGCTTGTATTTGAATTTTAAATACGAAATTTAAGACATAATTTCATCTTCATTGTCTAGCCTCTATATCGGAAATAACATTTCGACTATAAACTGGAAATCTAGATGTGAACTAGATATAGCGAAATTCCACAACCTCATACTTAAAACCGAAATTTTGAGAACGAGGACAGAAACCGAAAAACTGTAACACCAAATTGTTTTCCTCCTGTGAAAACCAGTTTAACATTGCATACAATTATATTTACTTAATTCTCACCTAAATCATACACTAAAATTATTTGTTATCAACAAAGCCACCGGTTCAAACAAATCATAAACGTCTACCGTCTACTTGATGCCACACTTCGGAAAGAAGCAAAAAAGACTTTTTGATTTGGCCAGCCATATTTACATAGTTCACAACATACAGTTTGACCATCAAATATTCGTAAATTTATTATGTCAGAGTTCTTCAGAAAGTCATTACTGCATTGGGTTGATGATATTATAACGGGTCGGCAAAAAAAAAGGAATTGTCTTTTGATGTTGTATTTTTGTAATTATTATAAAATTTAGACGAGGGGCGGGGATGGCTCAGTGGTAGAGAGCCAAGGTTTTGCCATTGGGGATAAAATTAATGGCACTCTTCGAATTACGGTCGCATTAGAGGAGTAACAAGCCCATAAACTACAACATTCACACATAAAGGCAAGCCAAGCACGGTTTCGCACCAACACGGTAACCGCGCAGAGGTGGGCCCTGTTGTGCATAGCACAAACTAGCTTAGCCTTACTCCACACCGCCTCGACACTGCGCAAGCGGTACAAACGACGATCACGATAATAAAAAAAAAATAAAAAAAAATAAAGTTTAAACGTAAAATGTAGCTAGATCACTAGGATGTTAGGTTCGACAATAGCAATCCTATAATTCCTGTTTTAATAATTAAAATACTAGTAGGTGTACATATCAATTAGAGTGTAGGTTTGAATACGACAAACGTCCACCTTAATAAAATTGTTTTATAATTCATCATCATCATCATCAAAAAGATAACTAGAAAAATAAAAGGAATTTAATTATCTATAAACCAACACGGTATATTGGTTTGTCTCTTGTAAATGCTATAGAAAAATTATTCTTTATAATCAGCATGCGTGAATATGTGTCATATAGTCAAAACTATATCCTTCTATCTAGTTTAAGCTGTACTTCAATTAATTCTTTGCATGAATCCCAAGAGGATTGGCAATTACAAAATGCACTTTAAAAATAATTTCTTATTTAAGGTAAATACCCACAATATTTTTCTGAACAAATCTATTCTCTTTGTGATATCCTCAAATGCCCAACTGAACATCGTTCTGGGAGTAGTTTTTGCGCAGCATGCTGGTTTTCGGTGTATTTCTCCAGAGATCGATTAACGGGAACAGCAGACTTGAAAACTAATGGAAAGTACAAATCATCAGTACACCACTCCACCAATACAATTTTCATTTAGTTCATATTCTACAGGAAATTTTAAATGGTGTGTGTTATTATGAACAATGTTGACGATCCAACTTACAACAAAAAAAATCTTTTGTAATACGGCTTCTTTAAGAATTTTTCTGTACATAGAGTACAAATTCTTTTCTTAAGCTTTTAGTTTCTGGAAGCTGCTATCGATTGCCTAATATCGTTATAAACGTCCAGCTTCCCTGGAGTATTAACATGTAGCACCGTCTAATGTAATCTCCTCTAAAGCTCGTCATTCCGAGTCTCAAGATACTATCCCTTGTGTACAATATATCACAGAAGGAAGACACGAAATGTCTAGTAGTTTAACAACATTGCGGTTAATACTATAATTCTTTTGTACGTGTAGAAATTAGAAGCACACAGCGTGCTTATAATTTTGTTTGCAATTAGAAGTAAAACTTTGAAAATATATTGCGACGTTCCAGCTGTTGCAACTATTCTGCTGAGCTATAAAATACGAAAAATAACACTGTGTCTTCTTTTCCGACGTATTTGGGACTTGACGAAGCTGTTATTACGCAGTCTTAGTGAAATTGACACGGAGCTCCGTGCGTTGGCATATTTCAAGTTTTCTAATTTAGGGAAAGAATTTGTAGCTGCTGGAGCTCTTTGTAAAAGATTCAGTCGTACTATTACCTTTGAAATTAGCAAATAACTTTTAGTTTCATTAAACTTAGGCATAATAAAGTTAGTGCTCGGTTCTGGAACAATGTTATTGCTCAGCAGGAGCAGCTTAAAATCTGTTTAAGAAATTACGTAGGCGGGCAAAGTTGTTGAAAAAATTACATTTAGTTTCAAACTTATGATGTTCGCAATACTATTAAACTTCTTAATTATTATATGGTTGGCTAATTAACAATATAAATACAAGGAGTTTTGGTCGTAAATCGAATTTCATATAAAGTACTAAATCAAACAAATAATGCAAAGTTCTAATATACGTTTTGATAGGATTTCAGTTTTAGTTTGCAGTAATGCAATTTTTTATACAACATTTAATTTGCACAGGAATAACGATTTTCACGGAAAGATAGAAAGCGTTTATATTTTAGAAGCTTATATTTATTGTAAATGATAGCTTATGTTAGTGTTCAGAATTCTACATGAAAATGACAGCAGCCAATTAGTACGTTATAGTCGCCACAGACTCCCAGAATAGGTAATTTTTAAAAATATTATTCATAAATTAACAGCCTTCTTGTCCCACTGCTGGGCATCGGCCCCTTCTCTGCCACGTGTTTCTTCTCAGCGCTAAGGTAGAAACACGAAGGACCTACAGTTTAACGTTGAATCCGAACGACAGAAATTCATGAGAAGATTTTTAGCATTAAGATCCCATGGTTACAAACCGGATTGGGAAATTGTGTGTGGTGGGTTGCAGACAAGATTTTTATAAATCTGCATAGAAATGCTGAGGTTTTGAACCCAAGCCAGAATCGAGGATTTACTCAAAAAGCGAGCGCTCTACCCAATGAGTTACCACCACACAAATATTATAGGTTGTTGCAAAACAAACGCCCAAGAAAGTTAGTAACAGTTCGGTTCGAGCGTTCAAGCAGAGCACATACTTAAGTCGTGCGCGCTGCATGTTATCTTCATCGTACAGTGGACCTCGAACAGTAATAAGCCAGTACATTAACTGGAATAAGTTGTTTTCATTTTGTATTGCTTATTACAAAATTAAGTGCATTCATGTAAGTAAAACTAATAATAAGCATGCTGCCATTTGGCAGTGGCTATAACCCCACGCAACACTGCAACCCAACAATAACGCAACAAAATGCATCATTTTACCAACAACACCCATTTATCCCAAACATCAACCCACAACCAATAATGCCTGAGCAATACCAGCAACTGCAACAGCTACACAATGTCGCCACAAATGCAAACGTTTCAACCTTATCCATATGGTCATTCTTCAATGTCTCAATTTGTAAAGCCGCCCCAAGTCCAACCATTACCCCAACAAATCACGTCACAAAAATCAATGGAAATTACTATTAGCGACACAGAGGAAAAGGAAAACAATGAAAACAAAAAAAAACGCTTGGCAAAGTGTTTGCAACCTAAAAAGAAAAAGAAGGAGATAACTAAACGCACACTATCCGCCACAATCATTTAATCTAACACAAACTAACAAATACTCAATTTTACCAGAAGTTCCAGACGCTATGAGCAGCAAACAGGGTAACGGCGATAACAAAAATTCCAATAAAATACTCGAACCCTCTCCAATCTGCGTACATGGAGTTGACAATTACCAGGAAATGATAAACAGCTTGTAAGATATTATGGAATAGGAACAGTACACCACCAAAAGTATGAATAACAACGTAGTCAAATTTAATGTGTACAGAAAACTTGTCAGGCACTTCCAGGAAAACGAAGTCATTCGCCACACTTATCAAATCAAGCAGGATCGTGCATACAGAGTGGTCCTACGTCATATACAACCTACAATTTCAGTAAATGATATAGCAGCTGAACTAGCTCCATAATCACAAGGTTAGAAACGTTACTAATATAAAGTATAAGAAAACTGAAGAAGCACTACCGCTATTGTTTGTAGATTTAGAGCCAGCTAGCAATAACAAAGACATATACAGGGAATTTTTCTTTTTAGTATACATAGCCTATGTATACTTTTAAAAGAAACGCGTCAATTTCGCCTATTGTGTATGTATTGTGTAATAGACCATACGCCTGTATTAAATGTGGTGGAATGCACAATTATATTACATGCAAAAAAACAAGAGAAACCCCTGCTACTTGCGCACTGTGCAATGGTGCATACCCCGCAAGCTACAAGGGCTGCTCAATCTATCAAGACCTATAAAACAAAATAAAACCGAAGACACAATCACAAAACACCCCTGCCTCGTACAAGCCAAAATCACAAAACATTCCTCCCCTGCTAGTGAAAAACTACTGGAAAATGCCAAATACTAACTATCAACAAGCATACACAAATAAACCTCAATCAACTCAAGACCTAACACTCACACAGTTCTTAGAAGAATTCGAAGGTATGTTCAATGAACTAATGCAACAAAATAGTATGATTTTGAACATGCTGACCACAGCTATAAATAAGTTAGTTCGATAGTGGCAAAATTTTTTAGAATTGCAGTCTGGAATACCAACGGCCTTCAATAAAAAAAAACAAGAAATTGAACTCTTCCTCAGTCTAAAGAATATTGATATCCTCCTTATATCAGAAACCCATTTTACCGTAAGAACCCATATAAAAATACCACACTATCTCATTTACCACATCGAACATCCGGATGGTACGGCACATGGAGGCACTGCCACTAACTTTAACGCGAAGCATACCAGATGGGGCAGTAGATTGATAACCACAAAAGGCAGAGAACTTAATAAACTCATAACTGACAATAATTATACATATTTCTCAACAGGTAGCCCAACGTACTGTCCAACGGACCCTGACAAAATTCTGGATTTGTTATATTTCTTCATTGCTAAAAGAATTTCATCTAATTACGTAGACATAACATCCAACTATGATCTATCATCTGACCACACACCTGTCATATTTACTATTAGTGCAACAGTAATTAGTAAAGAAGCCAAACCAATGTTATGTAACAGACGAACAGATTGGGACGCCTTCAGAGAGTATATGAATCAACATCTTGATCTTGATATAAGCCATGGTATGCTACACCGCGCATGGAAAGCCAAACCAACTCATAAAACTTCCCTAGAGAAGTGATGGAACTGGCTAAGGAAAAAAGGAAAGCTAGGGCAATCTGGTAACGAACACATAATGGAAACGACAAAACAAGGTATATCCAAATTACTAATAAACTTACTGAAAACCGAACGAAGCAAGAAATGACACATTTCAACAATATGTAAACTCCCTTCAAAGGACGACTACAGTATATGAAAAGGCGCAAAGGGATTCAAGAGGCCACATACCACCACTACGCAACACAGACGGCACGTGGGCCAGATCTGATCAAGAAAAAGCGGGCCTATTCGCACAATATCTGGCAGAAGTATTTAGACCCAACTCAGAAGCAATAGATGTAGAAATAGACACCTTCCTTGAAACCCCACTGCAGCTTTTACCCCCAATACGGGATCTTAAAATCGGAGAATTACGCCAAGAGATAAAATTATTGAGCAATAAGAAAGCACCAAGTTACGACATCATAACTGGCCCTATCCTTAAACAAATAACCAGTAGCGGGGGAAAGACAACTACTAACATTATTTAACGCAATTCTGCGCTTAACTTACTGGCCGCCGCAACTAAAGATGGCGCAAATTATAGTAATGTTGAAGCCTGGTAATCCGCCAAATGAAGTACAATCTTATCGCTCAATTAGCCTGTTATCAATAGGATCCAAACTCCTAGAAAAGCCAATACTAAGTCGGTTAGATAACGACACACCACTAGATGATTGGACCCAAAAGCACCAATTTGAATTCAGACGAGATCATTCCACTATCCAGCAGTGCCACCGTATGTCTAACGTAATCCGGAAATCGTTTGAAAGTAAGAAGTATTGCACAGCAGTATTCCTCGACATCCGACAAGCATTCGATAAGGTGTGGCACAAAGGGCACTGGCTAAAATAAAAGCATTATTCCCACACCAATACTATTTCCTTTTCCAATCCTAGGTACTTCTCCAACCGCTATTTCATAGTAAAATTCGGAAACAAAACCTGGACGTTACAGTCAATTATCACAGGGGTTCCCCAAGGTAGCGTTTTAGGCCTAGACCTTTACTTAAGCTTCACTGCTGGTATACCAATTACAACGTACACAGAAATGGGAACATTCGCAGATGATACTGCCATCCTCGCGAGCAATGAAGACTCTCTAGCTGCTACAAGATTATTGCAAGAACACATACAGTTATTGGAAGACTGGCTCGACAAATGGCGAATTAAGGTGAATGAAAATAAAGCAGTTCATATAACATTTACAATGCGAAAGGGAATATACCCTCTTGTTACCATAAATAACATTGCTCTGCCACAGTCTGAAGAAGTGACGTATCTGGGATTACACTGGGACAAAAGGCTGACTTGGAAACAGCACATAAAAAAGAAGCGCAAAGCCATGGATCTAAAGTAAAAAAAATGTACTGGCTAATAGTTCGGAAATCACCCTCAGCAACTGACAGTAAACTCCTTATATATAAAACCATCTTACGTCCTATTTGGACAGGGATGTGAGTTGTGGGGCTGCGCCAGCTATTCTAACGTAGACATAATCCAGAGATTCCAATCCAAGACAATAAGAACGCTTATGGATGCTCCATGGTATGCGACGAACCTCACCCTACATACCGACTCCACCACACCTTACGTGCGTGACGTAATTACGGAACGGGCTACCAAACATCATGATAGACTTACATACCATCCAAACGACATCGTCTAACCACTTACGTTACAACCAAACTTTCGGCGATTAAAGCGGAATTGGCCTTGAGACCTACAAACTAACGTGAATCCTCCAGTGTGAAACCATCATTCTCAATCAATAAGTGGAGGAAACGGCGAGGAAGCACCAGTGGGTGCTAACCTCATGAAGCCAATCAACTTTAGCAACAGATTAGCTCATAGAATCGCTTGTAATTCTGATTGCTGATGTACTATGTTTCCAGTAAAAAAAAAAGAAAGTTAGTAACTGATTTTCACTATATCATTGCAAAATTGCTTTAAAGTCTCTGATGTCGTTTACACAAGGCTGGAGTAACTAAGAATTTTTTGTGGGTTGGATGAACGAGGGTGGTTCATCAATTGTTGTCCCTAACATAGAAGGCGGAAAACATTGGTCCAACTATTTCCATAATTATATGCAGAAATATGGTCGGACCCATCTCACTTTATAAGGCTGTGACTCCGTAACGAAGCTTTTTCGGGCTATAGTTTGTATGAATTTTTTTTGTGTGGAGAACTCGCCTTCAAACTTTGAGCAACTATTTCAGGATCACCCTGTATATTCGAAACGTGATTAAAAAGGCTCGTGTGCAAGGACAAGATTATGTTAATTATCAGAGAGCTACAGTATCGGGAAAAGAAATTGGCCGACCTTGCAAGTAAGTTCTCAGAATTATTTATTTACAGAAAATTGGTATTGAGATTAGACATTATAATTAAAGGTGCAAGAGAAAATGTTTTGACAAATTAACCGACGGGGAAAAAACAGATTTTTTTCACGATTTTACTCAATGAATACTAAAGCCGTACAGGGCAGGGCATATTTATTCAAGGATTAATTACTGTATGTCCACTCAAGCAGCGTCGTCCTAGATCAAACCCAAGCGTGAGAATGAAATCACACTCATTTAAATATCATCTTGTGAATTATAAAATTAGGGTTGAAATTTCTTGCAATGCTTTTTTTATTGCCTACTATCAGCGATAAACGCGTTAAGAAAATAAATCGGTTATCAGCTTCGGGCAAATCTCAAAAAGACATGCGTGGTTTATACAGGGTGTCCTTTAAATACCTTAAAAGCTTCAGGTAGCACTCTTCTGTAAGAAATACAGTCCTCAAAAATACTAACACGAACTTCCTATAGTGCTTAGTTTCCTCACACGAGACACTTAAAGAATATTATACTTGGCAACGTTGACGATGTCTTTGCATTTATGGAAAATTTAATTAGTAGGCCGACATTACATGAAGCATTTGACAAATGTCGAAAAACAAATTTTCTACTTTTCATCACAATACCATGGCCTTGCACTGTTGTCAAATGTAGTATTTAAGAAATTTATCATTTTAACAGTACTTCCAGAAGAGCAATAGAGGCGTCAACTCAATATTAATTCTTTACATGAATCAAGTGGCAAGTCAGTGTCCACTTCAGTGCGCAGATACGTACAATACTAAAGTTCTCGTTATTGTTTCCATGAAATTCTGTTTTAAAGATATGAACTTTAACACTCTCGTACAAGAAAACTAAGCTCCAAATACCTACTTTTTTTTGAAGATTTGTATTAAGCATTCATAAAGGAAAAATTCTATCTGAAGCTTTTAAGGCATTTAAAGGACACCCTGTATATGCTAAAGCAAATGCGTTCCTCAGGAAATCACTTTTTTAGTGCGTGAACGTATCCCAGCATCTCCAATTAAGGAAAGTCATTATTCTGGCAGATCTTTTAAATACCTTGATGCAAGATTGAATGCCAAAACTATGTGTAAGTTGTTTAATGAAAGGCATCCTTCTGTAGAAGTTAGTCACCAGTATTACTACAACATTTTCGATATTTTTAAATATTAAAATCAGAAATTCCGAACTGAACGAAAATTTGCGAAAAGTTTCTGAAAGTGATTTAGTAACAAACGGAAATCTAAGAAGTTTTACTCTGCACCTAAAAATGATGCTGAAACTAAAAACGACAATCATATTATATCATTACGTTTCAACTATATACAAAATGTTTCAACTATATACAAAATGTTCAGTTGCCAATAACTCATGTTGGAGAAATATTTTATTACAATCAGCTATCCCTGCATGTATTCTGCATTCATAACGCTAAAAAACAAGGCTATATATATGTTAATCATGAAGGTCTTGGCAA
Source organism: Limonius californicus (assembly GCA_014611495.1). Classification (NCBI taxonomy): domain Eukaryota; kingdom Metazoa; phylum Arthropoda; class Insecta; order Coleoptera; family Elateridae; genus Limonius; species Limonius californicus. The sequence continues at coordinate 2,880 of JABXWE010011221.1, read as the reverse complement.
AAATGGTCCAGATGAAGTCTATTCTTTTTTAAAGGACTACATAGACATAGACGAAACGTCAATCATCTCAGAACTACACATCTTTGTAGCGACAATTGTTGGGGTCAAAACAAAAACCATGCCCTTATACACTACTTGCTAACACTGACTGACAGTGAGCTATTTTCAATAAGTGGACACCATTATCCTGTGAGTGAACATTCGTACCTTCCTTACAATAGAAATTTTGCTGCGGTAAAAGGAAACTTAGAACAACATGGTAGAAAATTCGGCGTTCATCAAATTAAAGAATTAATAGTAACCAGTACAGGTAAAGACCTAAAAATTTTACTGTAAAGGAAATGCGAAGCAAAAATATTAAACTTTTTTTTATAAGCTTAAGCCAGATTAGCGTTAGTTCGCTACACATGGCTAATTTATAGTGCACTGTTTATCAGATGCTGACTAATGGCTGAAACCTCATTATCACTTATTGTATTTCACTTGATGGCAGATAAATATCCTGTGGGAGTTTGCGTTCAAGTATAGTGTGGATAACCCGAAAATTCTTGCGCATGAGCATTCTAATATGTTACTAAAATATTTTTCTTACTATTCTTGATAAAAGATCCGATGGTAGGTATACCTACTTCTCGATGTAGTAGTGAATTACGTAAATACTAGGAAGCGTTAAAGGCTATGCGAAGTACCTTAATTTGAAAGCGCCGCAGTTTCTTGATTTGCGAGTTTGACGCTGCTCGCCAAACTTGGCAGACCTAGAAAATAATTGGTCGAAGAATACATTGATAAATCAGTATTCCACATTTTTGTTTCAGTGAAGATTTTCTATTAATTATCGGATACATCACAAGCCTCGCATACCCTTGGTTAAGCTCCTTGTTGACGTGAAATGCCCATGTTAATTTTTTATCGAGATAAACTCCCAAGTATTTCATAGCGCCGTCTGCGGGGCATTCAACACTTCGATTTTCTGTTACAATATGTGATGGTGTTACTGTTCTACAAAGGGTGAAAACCTTACCCTCGCATTGACTGGTATTGATGTTGATGCACCATTTGTTGAACTAAAAAATTGGTACGTTAGTATTGTTTTGTAAACGTTGCGTTGCCCTAAGTATATCACAGTTTTGCGACAGTAGCCGTGTGTCGTCGGCGTACGTAGCTACAGTTGAAATTATTGGTTCTGGTAGCTCGTGGACTAACATATTAAAAAGTGTGGGACCTAATATAGAGCCCTGTGGCACTCCAGCACTAATAAGACTTTCTGACGAGGAAAGAATTGATCTTTACTGAAAATGGGAGTTTTGTCAGAAATGATTTGATAATGCATTTTGTAGAGTAAAGCGTCGTCGGTCCAAACCCTGTCGAAAGCTTGTACGACATCAAGAAAGAGTACTATGACATGCTGTTTATTTTCAAAGCTGTTTTCGGTAATTTCCAAGATGCCAGATAGTTGTTGATTGCTATATCCTTCCTAAATCAGGATGAAGAAATCCTGAAGTGGCCTATTACTGGCCAGAAAACTGCCAGTGATAGGGAATAAAAGACTTTTGTTTAAAAATTACTAATTATGCTCTAAACAGCATTTTCTTTTGCGATTCTTTTTGTAGTTAATAAACAGCAATATATTTATAAAGAGCCTGAGTCAGTTTTTGATTTTTTTTTCCTATAAACAGTATTTCTTTCATATAGTTTACCATTTCCGTCTGAAGTAGATATTTGTATATTGCAGCAAATCCAAATCTAGGTCATCATTAAACATGCCAGAAAATTTTTTTCAGTCTCCTACAAATTTTGCTGACTTCACTCCTTTCTGCATGGAGTAATTCATTTGCTTCCATATCAGGGACAATAAATGTTGAACCACTATCGTGCACTGCTCAAAAAATATCGTATTATTCAAGGAGGATTCAAAGAATTCAGATTTACATTGTATATATCAATTACATTAGAGATTCAAAATCTCCAATTACTAGGCAACTCTGCTTTAATCTTCTTAGAATTTAAGATTGTTTGGCTTTTTGAGCTAAAAGATCTAAATAACATTGACTTAATAATCCTCATATCATTGATGAGAATTACCGTTATGCTAAGTTTATTGAAAGCTTCCCTTGTCAAATAAGGCATCTTAGAAAAGCTATTTAACATAATGGGAGCATCTATTGTGTGTCCTATAACCTCCATAAACGGATTTTTCATGAAAGGAACTTAAGATCATACAATAAGTAATGTTCTGTTAATTAGTGCTTGCTATCAAATTAATTAATTTTTTTAAGTGAGTGGTATAAAATTGGTTTTTCTTAAAATTAGCTTAAACGAAGCTTTTGTAGAAGAACTCGGGCTTTTAGAGTTTAATAAGCAGTCAGATTACCCTTGTTCATTATAGAAGTGATATAATTGAATTTGACTTTCAATAAAAAGAGCTTCTCTGATATTAGCGATTGTATTAATTTTTATTAAGTATATCTTGATTAAGAGTGCGGAAACTTCAGACTTGCAGTTTATGACAAATGAAAGCACTAACCAGAAATTAAATTGGGGTACAAATTAAACTTAAATATTTTATATTCTACTAACCGCTGTATATCCTTCCTTTAATCAAGGAATATGTCTTACTAGCGAATCTTTATTTGTTTAATTTATATATCCTACCACCATAATATGATATTTACATTACATCGTGATGCCTTACTAAAAAACTTTTTAAATAAATTATTACTTTCCCATACCTTATAGGTATAGGGTAAGTATTGAAATCATGAAAATTTTCGAAATCGAGATTTTAACGGAAATATCCGTTTTGGGTCTCTAGGAACCCAAAAAAGTGGTTTTTAAAAAATGTCTGTCTGTGGGTGGGTACGTACGTATGTACGTATGTAC
>JABXWE010011220.1:0-24620 GCA_014611495.1 Limonius californicus | reverse complement strand
CTCTTAGAGGCATGTCTGCTGGTAGAATCTGATGAACTGAAGTTACTTTATATGGGAATAACTTTATATCTGCTTTAAGAATATTCCTCGTGGTTGTGTAAGACAGATCAATGCGCTGTGAAAGACGTTGAAGTGAAGTTGAGGAAGCTTCAGCCATTATTTGTCTAACATTTTCCAGGACGTCTGGTGTGCGTTCTGTAGGTCTACCGCTTCCATTTCTGCGTGTAACACCACCTGTTTCATCGAATAATTCCACAGTTTGCCTTAGAGCATCGTAAAAACGAATGTATTCAACTATTCCAAAATGGTCTGTAAAATCGTTGAAGCATTCCTGGATCGAATACCGCCACTCACCATTTATGATGATTCCAGTTCGGTAATAATCTTTTACCATAAATATCTTATGCTGCACTGTGAAATTCATTTTTGAATAAATAATTGAAGCTTCTTTATTTAATTATTGGCAGCTATGCTGTTACAATATTCATATTGTCAGATTCTAAAGCTTAATATAGACGGGACCATACCTAGGCTACTGCAATTGACTTTTTAAAAAATCACTTTGTATGTCATTTTACACGCTATGTCGTTTTAGGACACATTACCCTACCACATTAATCACATGTAGGGGAAAGTGGTGCAAAGTGGGAAAAACTTGCATTTTACTGTATTTTTTAATGTTGCTACTTATCGATAAAGTGAATACACTCGTATATCTGTAATGTTAACACAAGTCCTTTGATTTGAAATTATTGGGGGAACGTTTTCTTTTTGAAGATTCCACTATGCACCATGTTTCCCACTATGTAATAACATGGTGTATAATGGGAAGTGATATGGTACATACTGGGATTTGAAGGAAAACATGGTTTGGACTACAAATATTCACTTATAAGACAATATTTTGTTTAAAACAAGATGTACCTAAATTGACATGACACAACACTAGTTGCACGTTAAGCCGCTCTGAAAAAAAGGCGGTGGCAGTTTCAAAATTGTTTTCTCTTTCGATAACATCTTGGTCTTTAAAAACTTAACATTACATTCGTCAATGGGGAGGATGTCTTGGAAAGCCTAGTTGAATAGACGACCGACAAATAAAATACACTAACTAGGGGCAATACAACCGAAACTAGCATTTACGTCGCAAGGTGCAGGTATCAAGGACAAGATCGACCAGCTACAGTCGAAGAAGGGGGGGTTTGATAAGCCTAGGCGCATTAAATTCGTCAATGGGGAGAATGTCTTCTATTTGGTCTCTGTAGTGTTTAACGAGGTTTTTAGTTTGATATTGCACCAAAGTAAAATCTTATTCATTAAACATAACGTTATCAAATTCTCCTTCGCCATCACTAATGTCTGTAGAGTCATCATATAGATCATTTTCTTGCACGTCGCTTTCTGATGAGCTTTCACATTAAATTTTCCTTCTTACTGTCTTGCTACGATCTACTATAGTCTTTGCTTTTTGTTCTTTTATTAGTTTTTTTCTTATTTTTTCAATCTGTTCTTCCTCTATCTTTTTATGTTGGGCGTTGTCGTGAAAACCGTTTACTGTGCTTTTTTTCTTGGTTTTCTGGTCACTTTTCTTTCAGCAGATTTGAGATGGGCCCTAATTTCTTCCGGTGTAATAATTTTCTGAACTGTACCAAAGTTTGTCACACTAGAACAGTTCGGAGTAGCAGTTAAATCTATTTGGACGGGAGCGTTACTCTGTGGCTTGTCAGTAACATAAGAAGACAGGAAATTTGATTCTTGGAATATTTCCAAATTAAACGGGGAGGTTCCAGTTCTTTTATATCCTTTCAATATATTGATTGCAGTGAAAGCCCTCCTAACTAGACCTGGAATATTATAAATGGTTAAGGGTATTCCGGGATGATTCAGCGTCCATTCATCTGCAGTCTTGTTGTAATAGGTTTTGAGGAGGCCGAAATAGGACACGTCCAGTAGTTGCAGCCTATGGCTGCAGTGCAGTAGTAGGGTAACCAAAATGATCCCGTTCCCTTTGCACTCGCACATCGCAATGGCTTTCATGATTATCTAAGATTAAGATCACCGGATTATCTTTACCGCATCGCACATGTTTGGAGAAATGGAGAAATATACTCTACAAAGGTGTCAGACGTCATCCACCCGCTATGGTGTGCATTTATAGCTGGACTGGGAAGAGCGCTGGCTAACATACGATTCGGCTTGAACAGTTTTCTTGGAAAAATGAAGTAAGGAGGCACAAAAGTACCATCAGCGGATATAGCACAACACATCGTTACTAATGTTTCACGTTCCCCGCTAGTTACTTTCTCTACTTGCTTTTGGAAAGCTGCTGCTAATATTTTCGGTGGTTTGTGCACATTTTTTTAGGCCAGTTTCATCGCAGTTGTCCACTTCTGAAGGCTGAATGTTGTACTTTTCCATCACATTTCGAAAATTAGTAAAGAAGAGATTCACGTTATGTAGATTAAAGATTGTAGCACGGTTTAGGCTAGTGGCCTCTGGCGTTCATAGGTTAAGGGAGTTGTTTCGTTTTCTGAAAAGAGATATCCATTCTATTCCCGCAATTTTCTTTACATGCCATACATCTGACACTTTTGTCCCATTAGCCACTGCAAACTGATATGTTAACTTCCGTGTATGTTTAACTGCTAAGCCGCATCACATTTGTGATGCTTCTATTAAATATTTCGAGAGCATATTCTCTTCTATGGGACCAAAACTGCATGCATTTAATGAGTAATAAAAATAACCATCTACCTTGGCGGCGGCCATTATAAGAGTCCTGTTTATTTTGTGCCTGCTATCAGAATTTAAAAAAACAAACATTTTTATTATGGTTGTGTGTGACAAGTAATTAAAATCTCTAGAAAAATGGCAAAGCAGGTTTTAAATAATATAAATATTTATTGAAGACAGTACCTACACAAAATTATATTAGAACTATCGGCTAATAAACAACAGCAATATCTTTAACATTCAGTAATCAATACAATGTGATAACAGTACAAATGTTGTAAACAGCATCTGATAAATTTAAATAAATAACTTTAGAAGGTATCCACTTTAATCACATGCAAGTACAAAATCTCCTAATATTATCTCCACGGAAAAGGTCTTACTGACCGAATTGTATTATAAACTGCATGATGGATATAGGGTTACTTGGTTTATAAAAAATACAAATACCTTTTAAAATTTCTTTGGAATATTATTGCTAGCACATGAAAAATCTTACAAATATTAATTTTCAAAAGAACAGCATGCTAATTAAAATGCTAAAAGTTTCAAAATGGTTAAATCTATCAATAATTATCCAATCATATATCCTTATACAATATAGACTTGACAACCAGACAATTATAAATTTTGCATTCAAACGATTGCTTTCTTTCCTGTATGAGTTCTTACGTGTCGTTGCAAGTTATTTTTGTATGCACTTTCATAGTCACATATTTTGCACTTGAAAACTTTCTCGCGTGTATGAGTTCTAATATGTTCTTGCAAGATAAATTTACGTGTAGTTTCATAATCACATATTTTGCATTTGAAGGGTTTCTCTCCCGTATGAGTTCTCATATGCATTCGCAAGGTAGACGTTTGCGCACTTTCATAGTCGCATAATTTGCATTTGAAGGGTTTCTCTCCTGTGTGAGTTCTCATATGCATTCGCAAGGTAGACGTTTGTGCACTTTCATAGTCGCATAATTTGCATTTGAAGGGTTTTTCTCCTGTGTGAGTTCTCATATGCATTCGCAAGGTAGACGTTTGTGCACTTTCATAATCACATATTTTGCATTTGAAGGGTTTCTCTCCTGTGTGAGTTCTCGTATGCTTTTGCAAGTTCCTTTTGTATGCACTTTCATAATCACATATTTTGCATTTGAAGGGTTTCTCTCCTGTATGAGTTTTTATATGCATTCGCAAGCTATTTTTGTATGCACTTTCATAATCACATATTTTGCATTTGAAGGGTTTCTCTCCTGTGTGAGTGTTCAAATGCTCTCGCAAGCTCCTTTTGTATGCACTTTCATAATCACATATTCTGCATTTGAAGGGATTCTTTCCTGTATGAGTTTTCATATGCTTTTGCAAGCTATTTTTGTATGCACTTTCATAATCACATATTTTGCATTTGAAGGGTTTCTCTCCTGTGTGAGTGCTCATATGCTCTCGCAAGCTACCCTCGTATGCGGTTTCAAAGCTACATACATTGGACTTAATGGGTTTCTCTCCTGTATGAGTGCTCATATGACATTGTAAGTGACTCTTCTGTGTACTCTCATAGTCACAACTACGGCACATAAAAGGCTTCTCTCCTGTATGACTTCTCATATGTTCTTTCAAGGTACATTTACGTGTAGTTTCATAGTCACACTTATCACATTTGAATGGTTTTCTTCCTATAAGAGTGCTCATATGCATTTGCCTACTATTCTTCTGAGCACTTTCATAGTAACATATACTGCACTTGAATGGTTTCTCTCCTGTATGAGTACTCATGTGATTTTGCAATCTATTGTTGTGTGTACTTTCATAATCACACACATTGCATTTACATAGCTTTTCGCTAGTAGGAGTTTTAACAGTTTCATGAATGCTGCATATCAATGAATGCTCTATTACTACTTGATCTTCATTGTTACTAAAGATATCAGGTTTTATATCTAATTCTCCATGCAATGATTCCAGTTTGATGGACCAATCATTATCGTATTTAGTAACATCCTCAAAATCCGAAACTTGTGAAGGCAATTTTGATGTTTGAATCTCTTCTTGTTTTACTGTAACATACATAATGTTTATAAGTGGTTTACTGAATAATACCGAAGTATCTAAACTAGCACAAGGACATTTTAAATAGACGCTCATAATTTTCTGATTTTAAAATAAATAACAATTGAGAAACAATTAAGTTTTACCATACATCATTAAACTACTATTATTTTGTTAATTTTAATGAAAGTTTTCATATTATTACAGTTGCGACAAATTACATTGCCATTGTAAAAGTACCGAAACTTTTTAATAACTATTGGTTTTTGATAGAAAACCCTCCTTTATTATTATTTACTGCCTGTACTATCTAACTTAGAATTGATTTTAGGTATGTAATACAAATTTACCATTTGTTTCCAACTCACTCGGAGATAATTCTTCATTGATTTTCGTTTGATGGCAGACATTGCATGTAGATTCCGAAAAATTTGTTAATTCAGCCACACGGGTAATATCAGGTTTGACATCTTCATTTATATCGAATACAGTACCCATGTTGAAATGCATACGTTTTTGGGCAGTAAACAATTGTTCTTCTTCGATAGTTGCTCCTAATCCTAGGGCGATACACAGGCAAGTTAAAAAATTAAAGGTACCAAAATGTAATTGTACAAAGTAAATATAACTCACCTGATCTGTTTAAAACCGTAAAATTAAACAAATGTTATTAGTGTTAGTCAATTAGTTTATTAACAATTTGTCATTTAGTAACAAAACAGACGTGCGTCAAAATATTCTTTTAGATCAAGTAAATTGATGGGGATTGCGTCATTCGAACTACTTTCGGTTCTTATAAAAGTTCAATAAAAAAATAGTGTTTGATGCTAAGGGTGTTTCAATTCTGTTAAAACAGCTAACAGGAAAAACGTGAAATTATTTTTTTTTAATTTTAATCTTACCTGAACTTAACTAATATGTAATAATAAGTATACTATTGCCTTTTGCTGAAGTATTCATTATAGAGTACGTATACACTATTCACAATTGATTTGCCATCCAGCAGGCTGTGTTTTTTTGTCTTAAGTTGCCTTTCTCAAATATTATTTGATTGATTTCTAGCAATGTCAAAATGAAATTGCCGTGTTGCCAGCTCTGGAGTCCCCTACTTTTCTAAAATAATCTAGTAAGTCGAAATTCAGGGCAAAATTACTAAGATAAAACTTTGGGAGTTAATTAAACCTTTTACAGCAGACGGAAATAAAAGATACCTAACTGACGCATAGCTGCTATTTCTCTTTGGGGCCCCTATAATGACGGCTTACATCGGCGGCGTTGCCAAACTGACTTATCGCACAACACCTATGTATCATTGGTTCAAAACTTGCTTAAGCTAAATCCTACATTATCAAGGTATTTATAGTTGAGAATTGAACGAGTTATTGGAAAATTCAGGTTATTTAAAATCATCACATGTTACATGTACTACGAGAAGAGATACAAGTCCAGTAGTTTAATAAAATGCGCAGCAGCGAGTAGACGCGTAATATTTCGTTTGTGTTGCGTTATACATTAAACATTTTTCAAGTATGGAAAAATATTGAATAGTGTATAAACGTAATTTTGACCGTGCAGGTACATCTACATTTGCAGATAAAGAAGCTACCAACACTTCCAAAGCAAAAACTAGGAAATATTTCGACGTGTATTTGAGTTTTGGTTTTATAAATACAGTCGTTAGCAGTGAAAAGCGATCACAGTGTGTAATGCGTTTTAATAATTTGGTTGCTGACGGTATGAAACCAAATAAACTAAAGATGCATTTGCAAACAAAGCACGAAGATCATGAAAATAGATCTCGCGATTTCATCGCGAAGAAATTGAAAAAGTTTAGTAATCCGAAATTAGCCTTTAATACAGTTTTGTCGTTTCATCAGAAAACTCTGCTTGCATCTTATAAAGTTGCAGATGGTATATCCAAGTGCGAGAAACCTAACACTATTGCGGAAAATCTTATTCTTCTTTCTACCGTTGATATGGTCGCAACAATGCTTGGAGATAATTATGATAAAGAGATTCAGAAGATATCAGTATCAAATAATAGTATTAGTAGGAGCATTGATGATATTTCAAAGGATCCGCAGGAGCAGCTTCTTTCGAAACTTACAAATTATTTGCTATTCAGCTATAAGAGGCAACGGATATTATCAAAGATGCAAGCCTACGTTCGTTACTGAGATAATGGAACTGTAAGCGAGGACTTGATTTTCTTCAAATAATTTTAGAAAAGAACTACAGTTGCGGATCTATTTCAAATGACTGTTAATTATATAATAAACTCTGACCTGGAGAGGACAAACGGTATTGTTGTTTGTACTGATGGGACACCGGCGATGGCAGAAAAATATGATTGTCTACAAGCGCTTATACGCAAAAATAATCGAAATGCCACTTGGAACCATTATATGAAACGCAGGGATTCACACACTCCGAAAGAAATAAGCCCAGGATTTTATTTGGTATTATCAATTGTAATTTCTGTCGAAAATTTCTAACGAAGTTTCCGGGAAGGAACCGTGTGAGCATTTGGCAATCATATGTTAGGTCGCTTTAATTCCCGGAAGAAGCGTCTGCAGCGGTAGGTATTAGTGGAGTTCCAAATTGTTTTCCCCCACGCACACATTATCGCGTTCGATCACACTACGGCGGAGCCGCTTTGAGAAAGGGAACCCGGTATAAATCCAGCACACATTCATTAACTTGGAGTCCAAGACTTCATTGAGGATGTCACCCCGAAACTTGTGTCCGAGACTTCAGCGAGGAAATCAACCCGAAACTTCGAGTCCGAGACTTCAGTAAGGAGACCGAGACTTCAGCGAGGAAATCAACCTAAAACTTCGAGTCCGAGACTTTATCGAGGAAGTCAACCCGAAACTTGAGTCCAAAACTTCAGCGTGGAAATCAACCCGAAACTTCTAGTCCGAGACTTCATCGAGGAAGTCAGCCCGAAACTTCGAGAACGAGTTTGTTTATTCAAATCTAACCTGAAAAAGAAACAGAGACATTCAAGAGGAGCAGAAATATTCAGAGTTTCCCACAAATAAAGATCGTAACTACAGGGGAAAACGGAGAAGAGAGGAAAACAAACATGGATAACTTGGAAAAACTAATAATGTGGTTAGCTGCCCAGATACAAGAAATAAAGACGGACACCAGTATCACAAATAAGGCCATAAATAGCATGAACGACCAGCTGAAAAAGTAGGAGGAGGAAATAAGAGCTTTAAAAGAAGAGTCTCTAAAGAAAGAAGTCGAACGGGAGAAGCAAAAATCAGAACTCTAAATCGAAATTGAACAATTGCAGAAGAAGGTGGAAAGTCAAGAAAGGAGCGAAAAGAGAAATACGGTGATGACCGTCGCCAAGAGGATGTATCAACTCTATGAAATGGAACTGCTCGTCAAGGCCACTGGAAGAGAAGCAAATTTGACAGTTGAAGAAAGGACTGAGTTGTGGCATAAGCGATTTGGACACATAGGTAATGAAGCATTGCAAAGTCTAAGTGACTTGGAGATTGTTTCAGGTATTGAAAAGTTAAATGTTACGAATTCTCAAAAATATGAAACGTGCATATGTGGAAAGATGACCAAGTTACCTCACAAGAACCCCAGAACTCGTGCAAAACGACCGCTAGAGCTGGTAAACACAGATGTATGTGGACCAATCACAGCGGTTGCACGGGATGGTGGTAAATACTTTGTCACATGTACTGATGATTACATTCATTTTAATGAGATGTAAATTTAAAAGCTACCTGGCCGTTTGTCCATGGTCTTTAGTCGGACATATGGTTCAAAATTGTTCACTTATCGCCCAATTACGATCCCTTGCATCTCTAGCTGTTCTGCTGGATTCCGTTTTTACTTCAGATTCTAACATGTCTTTCTCTTATCTAACACAGGTCCTTTGCGCATAACCGTAACAAACTTATCACATTTATTAGTTGGTGAGCTGCACGAAATTTAATTTGTTCGGAATATTTTGGACTAAAATGGTTTGTTAACAGCACGTACGTTTCTTCGTGTATCTTCTTTGCTCCCGATTAAACTTTTTAATGTGCGGTGCTGGGTGTGGGTTATTATATGATTTGCGTTAAAGTACCCCTCTAATTGTTCTTGGTAAGCTATCCAATCATCTACAGTTGCATTAAATCATTCTACTAATCCAACTAATGCCATTTTATCAATGCATCGCTACTGATTACAATACATACTACTGAGGTATTTAGTAGTAATCATACGCACATTTTTCTCTTATATCTTTAGTTATTCATTTAAGAGAGCAGTCATAGGAGTACAGAAGCCCCGTGATAAAAAAAGTTTTTATCTTTAAGCATGAAAAACGTTTCTTTATTTATATATTTTTGTTGTATCTATCGCTTTTTCATTCAACGATCTAACTTAGGTAAAGTGAAAATTGGGTTGGTAGTAATAGTAAATATTTTGAGAAAACAATAATATAAGTTCTATTTTTTTTACGTTTACAGTTTTGAATTTATTTCATTCTCTGTATGGCAGATTCTGTAATGCTCTATTATTCTATTTTTTGGCCCAATCTGCATTATCGGAAGTATCGTCACTAGTTCTCCATACATCAACATCAGTTTTTGACGACGATGAATTTTTTAGTTCTTAACAAACCTTTTCTTTATCTGTGTTTAATAATTTTTCTTTACGTTGCCACTTCTTTCATTACCAGTCTGAATACATCCATCCGAAGTTACTATTTTTCCATTAATTTCAAATTTTGTTCTTGTTTGCCATTCAAATTGTATTTAGTTTAGTTTAGATGAGAAAATTTTCTTAATCTTTCTGATGCAGAAGGACATTATGATACATTGCCATCTCGTGTCTGAAACTTGCTCTTATATCTTGTGTCTTGAATTGATGTTGGAACAGCACTTCGGATTTTGTTGGAAACCATTCCAGTTGTATTCTGTAAATGTTTATAAAGTTGTCAAAATACCTGTCTCATTATTTTCATCTTAATGTTTCGTGATTTCTCACCAGCAATTCTGATTGGTACCTCTCGAAATTATTTTTTTTTAATATAAGGGATAATTACAACTAATTTTCCAGCTACGACATCATCAGGATCGTTTCCACAACGGATTTTTATCAGATTATCCATTTAGGAGTTACTAAATGTATTGTCATTTTGCTTGGCTTGATTTGCTTTATTTTAATAAGATCAGTAAGAACATAATTCGGAAATGAACAGTTTTAAGTGAATCATAAACAATTAAGCAACAGCAGTTGTTATAGTAATGTACGAATCATTCTGTATAAGAATTTAAATGATGGAAAATGACGTGCCAATACATTCCATATTATTATTATTATTATTATTATTATTATTATTATGAAGCTTTCACAGGCCTTAGAGGCCCATCGCGTTTGGTGTGACACAAGGCTAAGTTAGTTTGTTTAATGCACAACAGGGCTCGACTCTGCGGGTTTACCGTATTGGTGCGTAACCATGCTTAACCTGCTGATGTGTGGTCTATTTTTTTGTGAATATGGGCTTGTTACTCCTCGAATGCGACCGTAATACGAGGTGCGCCATTAATTTGATCCCCAAAGACAAATGGAGACCGGGACTCAGTAGCGATCATCCAGGGAACTAGAAAAATTTCCGACCCTGGAGAGATTCGAACCGAGAAGCGTTTGGACTATTACATCCAAAGCTTGGCTCTTCTACCACTGAGCCATCCCCGCCCTCATTCCATATATATAACGTAAAATAGTCGTTAATCAGATCTTCTATATTTAGAAAGCACCTGCGTTTAAACAACTCTACCACAAAATTAACTATCTAAAGTGAGTATTTTTAACAATCACTGTTTAGTAGATCTGACTTTAGTTTACAAAAATAAGAACATCAACATGGAGAGGGTATTCAATAGGGATGATGTCAAACCCGATGTAACTACTATGGCCTGATTATTAAATACTTACAGTCCTATAGTCCCTCTTTGGCATCATGCGAAAATTAAACAAGAATCATCTGAAACTGAGTTCGAAATAAATGGTAAATTTCTGTTGCATAGTAAAGCACATGCACGTCAAACCAGGATTTCATTAAAACAGTGTAAAGTTTATGTATTTTTATAATTATATTATTCTCAACTCTAATATCGTAAACGCTATTACCATTAACAAAAAATATTGGCAGTTTATTTATAGGCGGCAGAGCTGAATTAAATATAAATTGTTATTTATTGAATAACGTCATAGTATGGGACTCTATTTAATATTACCTTGTACTGTGTTGACAAAGATATTATTCAGTAAAGCATATATTAATATGTTTATGTGTTTCAGAGAAAGAAAAACAGATTCAAACAAGGGAGTTCTTGTCGAAAGTATCAGATTTACAACAAGAAGCTAAATATGATTATGATTTCTCCATGAAACTGGAATCATTGCGTGAAGAACTAGATATAAAACTTGAAACTCTCAATCATAATGAAGATTACATAAGAATACATCCATCAACAAAATTACAGTTGAAATCAACCAGCTACAAACTATTACAATTTATACTGGATAAACGTCATATAAATCCCTTACAGTGAAAAAAGTATTACACAAGTAGGTATACGAAAATACATACCAACAAAATTTTTTACTTTGCACTGCATATGATTATAGATGCACACCAAAGCATTACTTACAACATATGAGAACTCATACAGGAGAGAAACCATTCAAATGTAATATGCGAGAGTTTGAAAGTACACACAAGATTAGCTTGCAAAGGCATATGAAAATTCATTTGGCTGAGAGACCTTTCAGGTGCAATATATGTAAATATAAAAGTGCACTGAAGAGTAGCTTACAACAACATATGAAAACTCATACAGGAGAGAAGTCTTTCAAGTGTAATGTATGTGACTATGAAAGTGCAGACAAGAAGAGCTTGCAGAGATATATAAGAACGCATACACGAGAAAACCCCTTTAGGTGCAATGTATGTCACTACGCAAGCGCAGAGAAGATTAGATTGCAAAGAAATATGAGATGTCATACAAGTGAAACCTTTCAAGTGTGATTATGAAGTGCACATAAGATTAACTTGCGACAGCATATGACAATTGATACAGGAGAGAAACCTTTCAAGTGTAACGTATGTGACTATGGAAGCGCACGGAAGATTAACTTACAAGAACATTTGAGAACTCACTCGGGATAGCAGCCATTCAAACGTAACATATGTGACTTTGAAACTGCACAGAAGTGTAGCTTGCAAAGGCATATAAGGACTCATATAGGGTAGAAAAAAACCAATATAAAGGACGAGAGCTACTTTCGACACTGACTGCAATCGGCAGGTAGTCCCCTTCAACGCAAAGTGCTTGCCTCATGTGTATAAGGGAAGAGCGCTAGCAGTAACGACAATATGTGTCTGTTGTCGATATCAATAATGAATTTCCCGGAAAACCCGTGGTGGTTTTGAAAAGTCTGGAAATTAACAAACGCCCGCTGACTATTGCAAGTATACGATATGGAGACGGGCGATCCGATAAACCTGCAGGAAAGCCAATTAACTGTTAAATGTTTTTACCAATAACACCATTGCATTCAAAAGTGACGGTACCCTCGGGAGAAAATTCCTAAATATTTTGTCGCTAATAATAAACACCCGGAATCTAACTGGACACCTGGCGCTTGAAACGCTAATTTCGAGGAAAGCCAATAATGTACGCTTCTTTGTACATTAAGCCCTTTGTATATTTTGTACGAATTGCGTATTAAAAAATGTGTGTAATGATTTACTCTCGACTTCGGTTTTATACATTATATTTAAGATAAAAAGTCGCAGCTCCAAGTTAACAAGTTTTCAGACGGATATGGTGTCCCAAGCTGATTAGAGATCAACGCACGCGATCAGCAACCTACTACTATGTACCTTACATGTTCTTATTCGAAAATACTCAATGCGGGTCGCTCCGTAGTTTACCGGTTGCTGGTTCTTTTATTAATTTTAAAAATCAACATCACGATATTTAATACCCAATTCGCTTGCTGTTGCGAATTAATCGCTTCCTTCAGATTGTGCACATGACTATCGGTTCATTTCTAGTGGCTAATCAGATAAAGTAGGCGCAATGTAAGAATACCAGAGTAAGATTAAAATAAAAAACTTAAGTTGCGACATTGCATCCTCTTCTTGCTACGAGGTCGGAAAAATATATAACGGGATTGATCAAATACAAAGCATGTGAGGTAGCCATAGGTGAAAATAACTCTAGCGTCCTTCGAAGTAATCTCCCTCGACTTCTACGCACCGTTGACATCGACGATACAAGTCGCGGAAAGCCTGCTTAAACTTGTCCCGAAGAAGTGCGTTTAGTTCGGCGGTAACATTCCGTTGAATGTCTTCCACGTCGTCAAAGCGCCTTCCCTTGAGGGCCAATTTCAGCTGAGGAAACAGCATGAAGTCCGCTGGAGACAGATCCGGCGAACAGGGAGGATGTTCTAAGACTGGGACATTTCTTGTCGCCAAAAACGTCTTCACAATCAAGGCAGAATGCACAGGGGTATTGTCGTGTAAAAGGTGCCACTTGCCGGAGGCTGCCAAATGCGGTCGCACATACGAATACGTTTTAGTAAACGCGTCATGACACCCTTGTAGTACAGGCTAGTGACGGTGACATCCCGTGGCAGAAATTCTTTGGGAATGATGCCTTGACTGTCGAAGAAAGTGATCAACATGGTCTTCACTTTCGATTTTTGGAGACGGAATTTCTTTGGCCTGGGAGACGTCTTCGATCGCCATTCCATGCTTTGTCTCTTGCTTTCTGGATCATACTGGAAGCACCACGACTCGTCAGCAGTAACAATTGAATCCAGAAAATTTGGGTCACTGTTGGCTGTTGCAATAAAGTTGCGGGAGGTGTCCACTCGATGCGCTTTTTGCTCAGAGGTCATACTGTGCGGGACAAATTTCGCACAGGCCTTCCTTTTCTTCAAATCCTTCACCAAAATGGTTCTAATGGTTTCACGGCTAATACTCAGCTCCTGCTCCATCATTCTCAGTGTCAGTCGTCGATCAGCCGCCACAAGTTGTTGGTCTTTTTCGATCGTTACGGAGTTTCTCGTTGTGATCGGACGACCCGGCTTCTGATCATCGTAAAGGTCCTGCCGATCTTCACGAAATCTGGCAAACCACTCGAAAACGCCAATACGGGAAATGGCCTCATCGCCGTACACAGTTTTCAACATCTCGAATGTCTCCCTGGCCTTTTTCCCCAATTTGAAACAAAACTTAATGTTCGCTCTCTGCTCCATGTTTGGCTTGTGTCACATGTGACAGCTGCACTAACTTGTTCATTCGCATGTACAGCCTACCACGCAAGTTCTGACAAGATGCCCTTTTAGCTATGTGTAGACGAAAGTTCCAGCTACAATTTGGATATGATTTGGAAACAGTCAGTTTCTTATAGCGTCCGCAGTAGTGCCAATCCCGTTTCATATTTGTCCGACCTCGTAAGCCTCCTGTCTTTTATAGCCGAGCAGAGACCAAAACAATATACATTTAAACTGCATAAAGTGTTTAAACAATTTTTTACTGAGCTGCTAGTTTGTTAGCATTAATTTTTAAATTATACCTATATAGCGGTACGCATTTGGAAAAATTTTAATTACCCGGTTACCCATAATTCATACAAAAGAAATAAGAAACGACTAATTTGTGTTTCTTTGAATAGTAATTATGGGTTTTTCTAATGAGTTGCTGCTAAGAAAGCTTTTAATCACATATTTTGAATTAGGTAGATAAAGGAAATAAGAAAATGCAGTTAATAGCCAATGATTGGCATGTAAACATTTACGGTATACTTTTAAGCAGATCCGAAATGAGGCATTTTGTTTTAGACGGTAAATGCCGCGAGTTAGTTTGGAATGTGCTTCAGTTTATGCAGCTGGAAAAAGAAAATATGGGTGAAAATATGACAAAAAAATATGTTTTGTCAATTTATTGGTGTCGAGGGGACATCAAGTACTAAGACTTTCACCGTGCCACTTTCAGTACAATCCAATCGCACATATATGGAGAATTGCAAGGAATTACTACAAACATAATATGGGGAGCGAAGGATTCGGGGACGACGAATTCCTTATGAGGTGGAACAAAGCACAACAATCTATTTCTCCAGAAAAATGTGGAAAAATTTCGTAAGTCATTGTCATAAATTAATCAGAGAACATTACGAACGCGAAATACTCATGGACGTTGTGCGAGAGTTAATTATTAATATAAATGCTGATGACGACGAAGACAATGAAAACGATTCGACAATTTAGAAGATTAATGTAAATAACGTTTTTTACGTATAATTACTTTAATGTATTGGTGTTAGTTAAGTAATAACCGTGATTCGATTTTTTTTTTAAAATATAGATGTTAATAGCAACGCATTTCTTATTAATATTTTTTACGTATAATTAATTTAATTTATTGGTATCTTAAAATTGTTTGGGAAGCGCTGATTTTACGATGTAGATACCCTCGGCAACTTGGCAGGTATGGTTTTCATTTTAATCCTACTCTGGTCTTCTTGCATTGCGACTACTATATCCGCATTATTGGCAATTCAAACGGCTTCCCGCCACCAATAACATCCAATAGCATCGTACCGATTTTAAACACCTTTCCGCCAACATTCGAGCGATAATGGCAGCTAGCACCCGCCATCCGAAATACTCCTCACTTGCACTGATTCAAACCTTTCTTAAGAACACGCGATTTTGATGTGTATAATTCGAAAAATTAAGTGTGATTTCCCATAAAGGCCCTCTGCCAAATCCTGCAAAATAATATTTATCAATATTAAAAAGCGACAACTAAAGCTATAAAAGCCTTTCACTGCCTTGTATTCAAAACTGACGATGATAGAAACAACCAACAAAGACTAAAATCGTTTCCAGGATTCAGTTTCAGCGCGGGCTCAAAAGAGTGTAAAAATATATTTTTATTTATAAATGATAACTTTACTCTAACTTCTAACGCATTAAACTCAAAGATTTTTCAGATAGTTCAGTAGAATTGAATAAAGAAAGAAGATAATGTCGCTGCTCGATCTACGGAACAAAAGGGGTGTGATTCCAAGAACTAGGACTCAAAGCTAAGCAATCCAGCAATGGCTCCTATTTTGAATGCCATGGATACAATTCCCCGAAGCCAAACGATTAGTACAATAACAACTGGTAATTCGAATTCTGACGTTTTGGTGGACGCTGGAAGCCAAGTTAATCTAATTATGAAGAACTTTTTGGTAAAAATACGGTGGATATGGTCGTATTATTTGAGACACTTTTCAAGCTTGAAAACAATGATTGTCCTACAACGTACATGTTGTGTTAAAGGATGCAACATCAATGGAAGTTACTATAGGTCAAGAATTGCTGAACCAAGCAGTGCTGACAATAAACCAAGGAGAAATTATAACATCAAAGATCAGATGATAACTTTTTAACGCATAGTTCCAACCGAAGATGAATTAGATGTAACAGAGATGGCGAAATAGGAAAAGAAGAAAAGGGTTGAGATATTAATAGAAAGTTATGAACCAGACAAGAAACAGATGATTAACGTTGAGATGAAGATAATCATGAAAGACGAAGAGCTACCACTCTATAGTAAAATAGTGGAAAACCAAGCGAAGGAATAGATTACAAACGAAATGGTTGAACCGTGTTTTAGTTCTAAATGGGCAAGTGCAGAAGAAGGTGAATATGTTGTGGCAAGTGCTAAAATCTTCTCTACAGATAATAGTGCTTCAAAACCCAAAGAATCGGAATCAGTGACAATGACAATTGAAGCAGAAGAAACGTATACGGGCTGTGACTTTGAAATAGGCATCGGCAATAGTGTTCGTGAGGTAAATAAAACAATCGTATACTTCAGTATCTGCAGACAGACTACATTCTTTTAATATTCACACACACAGTGTTGCCTACTTATATGTAAGCAAATTTTTAAGATACATACATCCAACAAATAGTTCAAGCCTACGAGAAAGGATACTATGTTGAAAGGAAAACAAGACAGGTAGTTGAAAGAGAATATTTGATTTTATACCAAATGTAAAAATGAAAATAGCAAATACTATTCAGACTTGTGTGTCATAGCTACTGATAAATCGCAAATAACAATTTTTACACCTATTACATACAGAGCATACGCCGTTGAACAGCTACCACATTAATCACATGTAGGGGAAAGTGGTGCATAGTGGGAAAAAAATGCATTTTACTGTATTTTTTAATTTTGCTATTTATTGATAAAGTGAATACACTCGTATATCTGTAATGTTAACACAAGTCCTTTGTTTTGAAATTATTGGGAGAACTTTTTTTTTTGAAAATTCTATTATCCACCATATTTCACACTATGTAATAACGGATGATGTATAATGGGAAGTGATATGGCACATACTGGAATGTGAAGGAAAATGTAGTAAGCGACCAACATTGTATAGTATCAAAACGGATTGGGAACTGTTTCGAACATTTCTAGATGACAAGATCGAACTGAAGGTACCACTGAAAACCCCTGAAGACATTGACATTGCACCTACCGAACTTACTAAAACAGTACAAAATGCAGCATGGCAATCAACACCAGATTCAAACCGGTGTACTCTTAAACAAAAATGCCCTATAATAGTTAAACAAAAAATACAAGAAAAAAGAAAGCTTCGTAAAATATGTTAAACTACAAGAAGAGAGAACGACAGAAAGATATTTAATAAAACCGCAAAGGACCTAAAACAATTATTAGCGCAAATAAAAAATCAATCCATCTAAGAATACTTGAGCAACTTACCTCCGTCGGAAGCAACAGAATATTCCTTGTGGAAAGCCACAAGAAAACTGAAAAGACCTCAAGTGCTTGTTCCACCAATTAAGGATCAAAACAATAAATATGTTAAAAGCGATAAAGAGAAAGCGATAGTATTCGCGGAACATCTCGCAAAGTGTTTGAACCACACAACATGACCAATTCAGAACATGAGGAAAAAATCAGGAGGTTTCTTACAGTACGATATCAAATGGATTCTCCAATAAAAAATATCAGCCTCGCAGAAGTCAAAGATACAATCTCGCGACAAATAAATCCAAAAAAAAGCGCCAAGGTTCGATTTGGTCACTGGGAAAGTCTTGCAAGAACTCTCAGAAATAGGATCTAGCTATAAGTACAGCAAATATTCAATGCAGTTTTGAGAATTGGCTATTTCCCTAATCAATCAAAAGTAGCCCAAATTATTATGCTACTAAAACCCGGAAAGGATCCGCATCAAACATCATCATATCGACCCATAAGTTTGCTGCCTATTTTATCAGAAGTTTTCGAAAAAATCCTTCTTCTTAAAAAATGTATATATTAATTAGAAATGTAGAATACAACAGTGGAATCTATTGTTAGTTAGTAACATTTTGTTTTATAACTTGACTATTTTTTTAAGTTGGTAAGATGTAAGAAAGCAAGAAAACACAGTTTCTTTTAAACGCTTCAAGTAGGTGGTTCTCTTGTAAAGTTTCAGTTTATAAAATATAATTGCAACGTATGTGTTTAATTAAAACCTCTTTGTTACCCGAAAGCGGGTTGGTCTTGCTTCTCCTTAAAACGTAGGATCTTGTACTAGAAATCTTATCAAGCAGTGAAATATAGATTGCCAATAATATAATTTATTATCACAGAATTACAGATTCAATAAAGATCAAATACACAGTAAATAAACATGAACATACCCAGGCTTAACTTAGTGAAATATAGATTGTTAATAATATAAATTATTAACACAGAATTACAGATTCAATAAAGATCAAATACACGGTGAATAAACATGAACATACCCAGGCTTAATTTAGTTACTAAACTTACTTGGTAACCGACACATAGCTAAAACCTTTACAGCTGGTTACTTGACACTTTTGTAGTTTATTGAGGACTGACTTTTTAAACAAAATACAAATCTTTTTATACCTTTTTCCAGGGTTTCAAAACAAGTTAATTATTGCTTTCAAGTCAATTATTGCTTTCAAATACTCGCTTGTTTGTGATTTTACTTTCCCTTTTATTATGATGTTTTTGTTCCAACTTATTGCCTTAAGCGCCGCGTATTACATCTTTACAAATCTCTCTCATTGATTGTTTTATTAACAATAATTCTGATTTAAGATCTCGTTCAAAGTCGATTTGCTTAAAATGCGAACTACATACTTTTCCATTTTTTGCATTCCAGCTATCTTTCCGATAACATTTTGCAATCCACTGTTCCCGAAGTTCATTGCTTTTCGGAAAACTAAAAAAGGAAAGTCCAATGCCTTCACTTTTTGCAGTGTTATAATCATTCGTGCAAATAGCGACACTGCATCTAACAACACTTCTAGGCCTAGGCATTCTGTATAATAATTACATGTACCTATTAATGATAATTACTCAGTTAGCTGTAAATTCAAATACCAACTCACATGTAAATAACAGAATTTTAAAATGTATAGTCTTCAACAAACACAAATAATATTTATTGTTGTTAAATGTACACTCTCTAACTTGTTACAATATTAGATAACCATAACACACAAACAAATGATTAACAAAGAGAATTTTAGCAATCACCGTGGAATTCGCTCAAATGAACGTGGCCGTGTGCATTTAAACCAGAGATAAAACATGCACCGTGCATCTACGGTGCGTACTGCACATTCCGTGACGTCAGAGAGGCTGACTGTCCCCTGCACACCTCGCTAATAAACTCCTAAGAGTAGGCAACCTATAAGAGTTAATAAACCTTGACCAGGAGCGGCTAGATCCGTAGATATTATCCGCGATGTTGCCAAGCTGTGATTTTATTTGAGGGATCATTTAAACCTAACGACATAACCACAATCAACAAGAATTACAAATTTAGGAAGAAAACAAAGTTACGATTTAAGAACACGCGCCACGATGATGAAGCCGGAATGGCTGAGTGTCAGATGATTTTAGGTGGCCAAGGTTGTTGGGTGAAAATGTAAAACGACTACAAAAAAGTGGAATGTGAGGGGCAGCCATATTGAGCAATTCATAAAATTTTGAGAAATATCGATTATTTAGTTTCAAATGTGTGTAGTAGAAAGGAAAGCTTGTTGGTCAGTTGGTGTTGGAGACCGAATTCTACAACACTGTTATAAGAAATTACATGCTGATTTGTTGAATCTCATTTCAGGCGTGAGTTTATTGTTGGTACCATTGCCACCTTTCATAGTCTGGTTACATGTTCGACAGGTTATTGGCTATTTATAAACTATCGACGTTACCAGTGATCCCAGAATTATACATGCATCGATCCCTGGCTACAGAGAAAAAAGTACCGAGTTGCCTAGCCCTTCTTTTTCGTTTACTACTACTTCCAGGCTTGATGACCCAAAGCATGTATTTCATGAGTATTAAAAACAACCGTCTACTTTGGAGGCGGCCATTTTCATTATGGTTGGTATGGTGGGACAAGTAATTAAAATCTATAGAAAAATGGCAAAGCAGGCTTTAAATAATAGAAAACTTTATTGCAGACAGTACCTACACAAAATAATATTAGAACTATCGGCTAATAAACAACAGCAATATCTTTAATATTCAGTAATCAATACAATGTGGCAAAAGTACAAATATTGTAAACAGAATCGGATAAATTAAATTAAATAACTTTAGAAGATATCCACTTTACTCACATGCAAGTACAAAATCTCCTAATATTATCTCCACGAAATAGGTTTTACTGACTGAATTGTATTATTAACTGCATGGATACAGGGTTACTTGGTTTATAAAAACTACAAATACCTTTTAAAATTCCCTTAGAATATTATCGCTAGCACATGAAAACTCTAACAAATATTAATTTTCAAAAGAATAGCATTCCAATTAAAATGATAAAAGTTTCAAAATGGTTAAATCTATCAATAATTATCCAATCATATAACCTTATACAATATAGACTTGACAATCAGACAATTACAAATTTTGCGTTCAAACAATTGCTTTCTTTCATGTATGAGTTCTTATGTGTCGTTGCAAGATACCCTTCTGTGCACTTTCATAATCGCATATTTTGCATATCAAGGGTTTCCCTCCTGTGTGAGTTCTCATATGCATTTGCAAGTTACCCTTCTGTGCATTTTCATAGTCGCATAATTTGCATTTGAAGGGTTTCTCTCCGGTGTGAGTTCTCATATGCATTCGCAAGGTATTTTTGTATGCACTTACATAATCGCATATTTTGCATTTGAAAGGTTTCTCTCTTGTATGAATTCTCATATGCATTTGCAAGTTAACCTTCTGTGCACTTTCAAAGTCGCATAATTTGCATTTGAAGGGTTTCTCTCCGGTGTGAGTTCTCATATGCATTCGCAAGGTATTTTTGTATGCACTTTCATAATCACATATTTTGCATTTGACAGGTTTCTCTCCTGTATGAATTCTCATATGCATTTGCAAGTTACCCTTCTGTGCACTTTCATAGTCGCATAATTTGCATTTGAAGGGTTTCTCTCCTGTGTGAGTTCTCATATGCAATTGCAAGTTACCCTTCTGTGCACTTGAAGGGTTTCTGTCCTGTGTGAGTTCTCATATGCATTCGCAAGGTATATTTGTATGCACTTTCATAATCACATATTTTGCATTTGAAAGGTTTCTCTCCTGTATGAGTTCTCATATACATTTGCAAGTTAACCTTCTGTGCACTTTCATAGTCGCATAATTTGCATTTGAAGGGTTTCTCTCCTGTGTGAGTGCTCATATGTTCTCGCCAGCTATTTTTGTATGCACTTTCATAATCACATATTTTGCATTTATATAGCTTTTCGCCAGTAAGAGTTTTAACAGTTTGATGCTTCAATGGATGCTCTATTACTACTTGATCTTCATTGGTACTAAAGATTTCAGTATTTATATCTAATTCTGCATGTAATGATTCCAGTTTGATGGACCAATCATTATCGTATTTAGTAACATCCTTTAAATCAGAAATTTCTGAAGGCAATTTTGATGTTTGAATCTCTTCTTGTTTTACTGTAACATACATAAATGTTTATAAGTGGTTTACTGATTAATACCGAAGTATCTAAACTAGCACAAGGACATTTTAAATAAACGCTCAAATTTTTCTGGTTTTAAAATAAATAACAATTGAGAAATAATTACGTTTTACCGTACATTATTAATTCGGTTTATTCATCAAAAAGATGTTTACATTTACATAATGCATTTCAACATACAGATTTAACATAGTTAGAACATAACTTTCTAAACTGAGACAAATTGGTTGCCTGTTTGGCTTCGTCAGGCATTTCGTTATACAGTTTTAATCCTTTATAATATAAATTTTTCTGAGAGCAGGCTTTTGTTGCTGCAGGTAACCTGAAATGGTTTACATATCTTGTCTCGTAATTATGTACATCCCTGTTATATACAATAAACTTATTCAAATAACTAGGTAATTTATTATTAATGAGTTTAAAAATCAAAATTAATGTATTAAAATATATTCGTTGCTTTATGCTAAGCCATTTCAAGGTTTCTAACATTAAGGCAATGTGGGTACGTTTGTTACAAGATAAAATAATTCGCATTGCTCTATTTTGCAATTTTTGCAGTCTCTGCAGGTCTCCTTCATTAGCCAGAAATAATACGCTAGCACAATAATCAAAATATGGCGCAATAATCGTTTTGTACACTAATATTCTCGACCAAATGTTTAATTTAGAACTTATTCGTCCAAAGAAACCTATCTTTTTAGCAGCTTTTCCTACCACATAATTGACATAGTCCTTAAAAGTTAACCTATTATCTATTACAACACCAAGTTATTTAAATTTAGTTACATACTCTATTTCAACATCGTCAACCACAACATTCGTCACCGTATTGTGCAATATCCATCCGCTACTAATTATCATTGCTTTAGTTTTGGATGTGTTTAATTTAAGCTTATTAAGTTTTAACCACTCAGAAATATTTCGAAGGTCACGATTTAATTTAGTTACGGCACTATTCACATCACTATCAGCTGTTGTTATCAGGGTGTCATCGGCAAATAAGTTGATCTGGCTGTTCTTCACGGATAAGTTTATATCATTAATGTACATAATAAACAACAATGGACCCAAAAATTGATCCTTGGGGGACCCCTAAACCTACTTCCTTTGCTTGAGAATCTTCTCCTTCATATCTAGTGATTTGCTGTCGTCCACATAAGTAATCTTTAAACCATCGTATAGTCGTTCCCTCCGTAAGGCGGAACAGAAAACCCCCGAGCGACAATAAAACCCGTCGGACAGTGACCAAATCCCCGGACAAAAAAAACCATCCGGACATAAAACCCCCCGGACATAAAACCCCCGGACAGAAAATCTCCCGGACAAAAAACCCCCGGACAAAAAAACCCCGGACAAAAAACCGCCACAAAACAGAATCTAGGATAAAAAAGCCGTCGAAAAAACAAGCGCGGATTTAATCTGTTTTATAGGGTATGAATTCAGTGTAAATTTATAACGTGCGTACAAATAAAAACGGATTCGCAGTGGCCTTTGAAATTTGAGGGTTTGTCTTCATTTGGTTCACACGATTAACAAATAATGCTGTCAAATCATAGGTTAGGTTAGGATGTGTCAAACGTCAACGCTAGTGTTTGCTATCATTTATAACGTTTCGACTTTTATAGTTCCAGTAATTAGTTAAGAATTAGTAAATACAGTTTAATTAGTGGCACCGCGTGAATTAACATTGGTTTTTTCGCGTGGACAAAAAGTATTTATGATAACTGTCATTACCACACAGCGTGTGAACCAAATGAAGACAAGCCCTCAAATTCCAAAGGCCACTGCGAATCCGTTTTTATTTGTACGCACGTTATTTAGTTTAACTCAAATAAATGGCCACAAACAACAAAAACGTAAAATTATCTTTTAATCCTAAAATTAGCTAGTAAGCAGACAGCATACAAAAATTTACAAATCCGTCTAAAGCAACTGTGCAACGATTTTATTGAGAAGGAACGTGATATTGAAAACTTTTTAAATGCTATTAGTACCTAATAACATTAGATTGTAAAGTTTATATTAGTATAGTACACTAAATTGATTAAATATTGTCAAAAATAACTATTTTAATTTTGTGCGGGGTTTTTTGTCCGGGGGGTTTTTGTCCGGGGGGTTTTATGTCCGGGGGGTTTATTTGTCTGGGGGTTTTATGTCCGGGGTTTTTTGTCCGGGGGTTTTTTGTCCTAGATTCCGTTCCCTCAATACCGTATTTTTCCATTTTTGCCAGGAGTAAGTCTCTGTCAATTGTTTCAAAAGCCCTTTTAAAATCAAGAAAAACTGCTACCACTTTCTTCTCATGTTCTATATCCTCCTTCCAATTTGCTAGGATCAAATTTAATGACGTTTCACAGGAGTGATTTTTACGGAAGCCTGATTGTACATCAATTAGTATTTTATTTTCTTCTAAATAGTTTTCAACATATTAATCGGTCTGAATTCTGCAGCTTTCTTTGTCCCATTTACTTTTGGTATTGGACTTACAGTTGCCGTTTTCCAAATTTTAGGAAAAATTCCAGTTTCAAACGATTCATTTATAATTTGTAGTAGCACTTTTCCAATAACTGGTAATGCATCAGAAATTAGTTTGGAATTAATACCATCCGTGCTCGATTTATTATTCATTTTTGCAACAACTTTCTGTAATTTTTCCAAGGTAATTGGTTTGAACGTAAATATGCTGACGTTATTGTTGGTAATACCGTCTATATTTAATCTGGAATTAGCTAATTCAATGCTTTCGTGAATTTCTTTGACGCTGTCAACGA
>JABXWE010011219.1:0-18348 GCA_014611495.1 Limonius californicus | reverse complement strand
AAGGACGTATCCAGGGGGGGGGGGGCGTGCAGATCTTCATTTGTTGTGCTAAACCTAACCAGCACATTCAAACTATTCTCGTCATGCCAAGAGAGCATCGGGAAGATGCGGAGAACGTCACAGTTGACGTTTTGAACGAAGCAGGCGACATTGCAAAGCATTTGAATGTTGATATAACCGCCACTCGCGTTGCTGGCCGACAAATGCATAGATGCAACCCTCCAGCCGAAAATCCATTCAAATTTTGGAGAAGGTCCCTAATAATTCCTTACTTGGATTCCATCATATTATCTTTAGAAGTCAGATTTTCTGCAGGCAAATCTCCTGCATTTTCATTGACACATTTCCATCCAAGTAACATGAGAGATGTTTCATTGGAGGAATGGAATGATGTTATGTTCTTTTAAAATTTGCCCCTCTATATGAATTAATTTCTTAATTTGATTGCCGCTTGGTAAGAATTAAAAACGTTATTTTAATTGCAGTCTTATTTTGGGTTACCGTTTCGCTAATTTGTTGCGTCTTTCTAAGTTTGAGTTATGTTGACAGCTCCTTTTGTGTCGAAATAGCCGATTATTGTTTTTTCTCGCGCTTGACCTTAACGCTTCCGAGAACTCACGTGTCCCTTATTCTAGAACATTTCGACTAAGTCGGATCCAAATATATGTTTAGCAGTTCAGCCTTGATATATGGCAATTAAGTGAAGTTTGTTACGGGCTAATCGAGCTTTTCCGACGACCCGTAACCTGATAGGTGGAAAACGGCCTACAGCTTAGCTCAGAGGAGTAGGGAGAGTTCGTGAAAATCGCTTACGGGAGGAAATCTTCCTAGTTGTGTACAGGGCAAGTCAAAATAAGTGGGCGCCACTTTCCAAATCCAGCTGTTTCTAGGTCCTCGTGGAAGGCCGAGAAGCCAACAGCTTACGGGAATGGAACTCACCTTTATTGTGCCTCCTCCTATATATATATAAAGGTTGCAAAATTCGTACATAAACAAGTACAAATGACCCGTTGATCGAAGAACCTCCGTTCAGACCCAGAGCTTGTCGCCTACTTTATTTTCGTTACGGCCCCCGTACGGGCGACCGGAGTCATCGAGGATGTAAAATTGACTGACTAACTTTCGCAACGGGAATCTGCACTTCTCCCAAAGGATTGCACCATATTTCGAAATGTCGTGAAATATTCTACAATAAGGGACACGTGAGTTCTCGAAAAGCGCGAGAAAAAACAATAATCGACAATTTCGACACAAAAGGAACTGTCAACATAACTCAAACTTAGAAAGACGCAACAAAATAGCGAAACGGTAACCCAAAATAAGACTGCAATTAAAATAACTTTTTTAATTCTTACGAAGCGGCAATCACATTAAGAAATTAATTCATATAGAGGGGCAAATTTTAAAAGAACATAACAATGAAAGTACTTCATCTTGTGTAACTCTTTTTACAATTTGAAAAGAATCGAAGGAGAAAGGGAATTGTGATTCAAAATGTGGAATGAGGTAAAAGAAGCACCAGATATCATCACTATTGGTGAAAATAGGTTAGCCATGCTAAGCATTCCTCGTCAATGGGTTTTCTCAAACAAGGAACAATTAGTGGAAATTAGCATCTAATCCTCGCAAACTACTGTTCAAAAATTAATTTTATTAATAAATAGTAGTTTTCAATATTGAATATCATATATCGAATTCTTTCCGTTTTTTATGGTTCACTATTTGGGCTATTATTATTACTAGTATTGTGTTTAAGTACCTGTATTATATCTGCAATGACGAAGAAAAAAATATTTTAAAAAAATGGGTTTAAACTGCAATTTATCTTATTTGTGCAACTTTTTCACACCACTGTACTTACCAAATAAAAAATAAACATATCTTACAAAATATTTACGGGATACCAACATGTTTGTTGTAATGACTTTGTCAATTCTTGTAAAAGTAGAAATCATTAGAGAAGAACCTGTCGCGTGATAGTGACATATTTTAGCAGCGGGCGAACATATTTTAAGTTATAAGGGGTGCAGTCTTCTTGTTCAATGTCGTTGTTGTTTGTGTTTCACATTTCGCTATTTTTACTCACCTGTGGTTAATAATAGTTTTTTTCAGATCTAAACTACACCAATTATCGTTTAATTTCTGTGTCTAACCAAACATTAGCTGCTCGTTGTTAGTGAAACCGGTACTAGTACGTATACCGTTAGTTGAGGTTAAGTTCCATTTCATTAAATTAGTTAGGTGTTTTTATAATCTGAAATTGATTGATTTGGTGAAATTAGGACTGCTAAACGGACTATTGGTATTAAAGGGACAGTACTGCATAGCCATGTTCGAGAAATAATTGCCAATACAGTGGAATTTTTTAAACCGGAAATCATTTAATTTTGTAATAGAATGTAATTGCAAATGCATTATAGAATTTTTGAATGAAACGTTATTGTTGATTTTATGTGTGTTAACAAGTAAAAGCAATATTTATTAAGAGTGTTATAAATTTTCTTAAAATAATTTTGAAATATTTTGTGACTGGTGACCGGGCGTTCGAGTAGGGTGGTCGCGTCTAGCGGAGCTCCCCTAAATAACTGCAAATAAGCTTATTAAATCTATTAAGGTTATTTAGTGGATCTGTAGGGCACATACCCGCGTTTAGTGCGTGCTTAAAACAGTTGGATTAGATTAGACTAGATGTATAAACAGTAAAGCGTGCCTTCGATCACCTGCTTAATCGGTGGAGCGATCAACCAGTGGAAAAGACAGCAAGAACGAGGGAGGATGTAGAGAAAGATAAGTGAAACTAGTTTGGTATTGTAGTCTAGTCGGATCTAATACAGATATAATTAAACCAAACGGGCCATATTACACCAAATGTATGAGAGCGCATGAAAGTTTAGCACAAGAAGTTAGGCTTCAAGGGACGGGACAGCAGGTATAGTCGAGACCACTTTGGGAAGGCAGTTTTGCAAGGTACTTGGCATTTAAAACTTCACTTGCGTTAAGAAATGTTCCCGTGCGTTGAAAGAAGACAACCGCTTTTACGCTGGTCTTAGCAAAAAATGTATACACGTCAGCTACAAGCAGGCAAGATACAAAACGAAAAGCGGATTATCTTTTGTTACGTACATTGCTTTAAGATTGGGTAGAAATAAAACAGAGTTCCTCAAACTTTATAAAGCCATACCTACCTCATAGGCATTTTGTTGTTTGTTTTAATTAATTTAATTATACATATTGTAGTACTAAAATTAGTTTTAATACGAAACGCATTAATTCCAGATTATAACAATTCCAAAGAAAAATTCTAGTAACAGATTATAGTTTTTATATTAAAAAATCAGAATTTAAATTTCAGAATTGTACGAAAAACACAGTTTTTAATTTTTTGTAACTGAATCCATAAATTCCTTTAATTAAACATACATTAGTTAATTGCACACTTACACGAATTAATACATGTATAAAGTATAAAAAAAAATTTATAAGTGTAATGAAATATATAACATTGCACAAAATCATAATTTTCCGTCGTCACTATCACTTTCCAAATAATCATCGTCACTTGACTCTCACGGCACTTAGCAGCAGCAAAGTTTCCCCTTTTTGCATTTCTGCTTTAAAGTAACTTAACAGTTTTAACACTAAGTTTTGCGATTGAGAATTCAAAACAAAACGTTTTTTATCAACACACGCCATAGCAGTAAAACTCACTTGAGGTAGATTCAAAAATTCGTGCTCTTTGGTGACGCTTTACAAATGAACTGATAATGGTGTTTAAAATTGACTTCATTATATATTTAAACATGTTTAAAACTATTTAATGTTAATGCATTACATTCAACAAAACTAATTACCTACCTACTAATAACGACTTTAGATGTTAAATGACTATAGAAAGTAATTGGTTAATAATTGATATTTAATACCATCGTAAACTTCAAATTTCTTTGTATTTATGTCCTAATTTAGCTGGAAATGCTCGTCATAAGGTCGCCCAATGCAATTGAATATTTTAAATAATTAGAACGTACAGCGCCGCTTCAGTTATTAACTTTTAGTAAATACTTGCACTGTAGATAAATAGTCACTAAGTATTAACCTAATCTGAGCCGGCCCAGTGAACTGGCCTTTCTTTTCGGTGCACCTAGGTGGTTAAACTTTCCAGCTTCGTAGAAGGGGTGGAAGCTGCCTCGCTATAAGTTTCCCACGGAAGTAATTCCTGGAAGGCAGCTATTTACAATAGCGACAATCCGCTGGCTAGCGCCAGGACCTAAGTGGTTCATTGTCACGATACTGCAAAGTGCGCTATTGTAGTATGTCCGGCTTAAGCTAGGTATCGCCGGAAGGTAGGCGTCGGAACCCCAGGGGTTGCCGCCACAAACTTGTTGAGAACTGCAGGTTTCCGTTTGGATAGATTTTAACTTACACCGTACGAAAATGCCTACGGCAAGAACTGCCTTCCCAAAGTGGTCTCGACTATAGGAACCCTTGGCCAATAAAGTGGGCCGAACGTCGCGTCAACTAGAAACCGAATTCTGGGAATACGGCCATAAATTTCAATCTGGGATAATAGGGGCGACTAGGGTTAATTTTAAATACATGCCAGGTAGTAAAATTTGACTTTTGTAATGCATTGCGTGTAAATCTACAGCATTTCATTGTGAATCAAACAGCAATACCATGATTTTATGAATGTAACCACAATTATAGATTACGCAAATAAAATGTAGGAATATTAAAGACTTTGGTATTTCTATTAAAATATCTTCATTTCAATATCAATTTTAACTATAATTGAGAGCATTCCGGCTCATTGCAGGTTTATCATTAAAAGCAATGTAAACATTGGCAATATTATTACTTTTGTATGATTCACATAGATGCTGAAGATTGCAAATACTATTAATTATTTCATTTATATCAGTAGGATTATTTATTATCGTACTCATGGATAGTTTACTCATCAAAGGGACCAACAAAAGATAAGTTAACAACCGAAGTTAAAGCAAAATCCAGAATATTCCACATTTAACAGTAAAGCAGAATATATTATGGACAATTAAGGTCTAGGCCAGTGTTTTTCAACCTTTTTCATTGAGTAGCACCCCTAATTGAAAAATAAAAAATCGTGACACCCTGACCAGCGGCGGATCTAGAATCTGAAAAAGGGGGGGAGGGCTAATGGGCCAGATGAATTTTTTGCGAAAACGAATATTACGTGCAACGCTGGGGTGGGGTCCGGGGAGGGGACTCCATCTCCGGGGAAGTAAAAATTTTTAAAATTGGCGGTTTGAAGTAGCATTTTGATGCAAAAAAAAGCGTTTCTACGGGTTCAAAATCAAAATTTAAGTCCATTGAATTTTGTCGATATACCTACACGTAAAATAATAGTCTCGCTATTGGTTTTTTTAAATCTAGTTTTATTAACAAATATATCAAATTACACAAAGATGCATAAATACGTAAATAATAATTTTAATTAATGCGAGATCTGAGCTTCACGTGATGCACAAATTTTTTATTTCTACTTATTTAATTTTATTGTATGGTATTTTAAATTTAAATTTAACTCAGACCGCAAATTAAGCAAATTAGGTAGGTCCGATATCTAACATTACGGGATGCGGTCAAGCACAACCAGTAATATCAGAAGGTAGGAAGACACACACGGAAGACCACACAACAGTAAACTCGCAGCAATTATCAAAGCAGGAAACACAATACCGACAATGCAACAGGAAAGAGTATTTACGGACAGACACAAACTGACGGTTCCAGGAAATGGAAACTGTTTATTCAACTCGATATCAGACCAAAACACAGGGGGCACAGCACCGCGGGACCAGCTCAAAGACCCAGCACTACAAAAAGAAGCCTATTTAGAAGACCTAGGGGAAGATGTGTTTTGGGGAGGAGCCGAATCAATAGCAGCAGCAGCAGAAATACTAAAGGCGTCATAAGAAATACGCAGAGAGGAAGGAGGGGGAATATGGAAGAAGAATCGAGAGTCAACATTAAAATTAAGTGGAAAAATACGATTTGGGGTTAATATTAAGTTATTAGTTATTAGGAAACTAAGATAGGTGGAATCTGCTACCATAGAACAATAGATAGATAAGAGATACGAACAATGTGAAACTTTGATACCAAAGTTTATTAGGGTCAAGCGCATAATTGCATAACGGTCCCGGTTACGTACTCAAAATCCCATTGATGCGTAGCTTACTAACTACCCGGTGTTGCAGCAGCGGTGCCTTGCGGTATACATTGCAGGCATGCTAACGCGGTGCAACACCCCACCCGATCCCACCCTATCCCATTAATTCCTCCCCACCTACTGGCATGGAGTGCGCCTGGCGTAATCCAGGAGTGACCCTCGAGTCAGCTCCATGTCAGATGATCATGAATAATTTTGAAATATGTTGTCTCAATATTTTTATTACACAATTATGGTCCCTTGCAAATAACTTTTTATTTGTAGGAAAATGGTGCACTGCACGCTGGATCTAATCATTTAATTAGAAACGAAACATTTATTAGGTACATATTAATTATTTTTTTTATTACTTATCAAGATGTAATATTTGATTCATCGTCGGTTTAGAATTGATTTTTACCATTTAATCTAAAAAATAAGAAACTAAAATAAAAATGTATGACTATGAGTAACTCGAAAACAAGCAAACCAAAAACTACATTTTATTTAAATTTTTTATTCAGTATTTTAAGAAACGAGAAAAATGTATCACATATTTCCGCTATTTTAGATAGACCCTATACAATGTATTATATAGTGTACATGAAACAGCAGAAAATGCGTGATACAATTTTGCACAATTATTATTATTATTGTACACTATAAAAGACGTAATAAAGATATGCTGCAGAAACATATATTACTTTAATGTTTTATTTAAAAATTGCTAAAAATAATAGTACAATGTACAATAATACAAACATATAGCGTAAGGAGGTCTTCATAAAATTTTGCAGCTGGATACTTTCCTCTTTTTATGCACCTAGAATCAGAACACAGTTTATAATTATTATGAATATCTTTCTGTTATATTGTATTATCTTAATCTAGTACTAGTATTCACAGACTTTTCAGTTTTAAGGTTTCTGTTATTAGTCTGAAAACACTAAAGCAACTAATAAAAAAAAAACTATTTACAAGTAAATTGCAAAATAAAGCTAAATAACTATTTAATGTTGCAACTAAAATTTTACCATGTTCATGCAGGGAATGAAAAATATGAAAATAAATATACAATATAAAGAGATGAAACTAAGATGTATATAAAAAATGTATTATACAGGGGAGTCTACTAAAACGAATCAGCTTGATATCTCGATTATTCGAGCTGTTTTTGTACAAATTGTAAATGTATAGGCACTATCAAAAATATTTTTTGGCTTCCATCTACACCTAGCTGACATCACACACCAGCAAAACAGAGTTGCGCCGATACTGTCTTCCTAGATACCTACTTTTAAATGCGACATTTCATATTTAGAAATTAGTTAGTATCAACTGCTATCGATATTGCCGTTGCTTCTGGCGCATAAGGGATTGGAATGGTTACTCATTTGGACTCTGGCAGTCCAAAACACATACAAGGCACATCCACAAACTTAGTTCCAATTGGCCATAAATAATGCAAGAATTGTTTTTCACAATATTTATATTTATTAATACGCCTACAGATTAGCTTACTCTTTAACACAATCGCCTTGTAATTTCAAATATTTGTTGTAACGTGGCACAAGCTTTTTTTTATTGTTTTCTCCAGGGATGACCTGATTAGTACTTTGTACGACTTTACTGTACAGATCTGTCGCGGTCCCTCCATCTTTGTTAAAATGGCGAATGAACGAAACGTAGTTTGTGAATATGCCCCATATTTCCATGAAAACCCTCAATTCGAACATTTTCGTGATCACAATACCTTCCTGTATGCCAATAGGACAAGGTTTAGACGTCTATACATTCTATATTATCTTTAACCTCTATTGACGATGGTACAAACATGTCATACGAGGAGTGTTCCAATTTAAGCAGGAATATTCTAATTAAATCCCGATCTGAAAGCAATTTCAAACATTAAATTAATTACAGGTTGGCTGTGACTCTTCTAGACATTTCCGTAGCAGTTGTTTCGCTATGATATCATTTTGACAGTCACAGTTATGACGTTGGAAAGTTCTGCTCATTGTAGCGTGGAACAGTGCATAATATTCAATTTTTTTGCAAATGAAAGCATAGCTTCGACTGAAATTCTTACAAGCTGCGAGCACAATACGACTATCAATCGATATAAAAGTCGGGTGTTCGAGTGATCGGAATCTATTAGAGACGACAGAACTTGTGTAGAAAATGAGCATCATGAACGACGAGCTGCAACTTCGGTTAATCGCAAAAAATACGAAAAAGTTAACATCCTTACTCAGCAAGACAGACTGACGACAGTTCGTCAAATTTTGCAAAATTTACAGATTAGTCTCGAAGTATTGAAGGCATCATAAAAAAACAAGAAAAAAAAATCGCACTAAGTGGCAGGTGGATTCCGCGCTTGTTGACTGAGGAATACAAGTTGAATCGTTTGTAAATCGGTTCTTCTTTACTGTAGCGATATGATAAAGGAGTTTTTGGACTCAAGTGTGACAACTAATGAAACCTGGGTACATTATTTTACTCCTCAATCAAAACGTGCAAGCATGCAGCACATCTCCAAAGCCAAAGACAGCAAAAACTCTGTTGTCAGTCGGTGAAGTGATAGTAATATTTTCTGGGAATCTCAAGCGGTCATCTGTGTCGATTTCCTTACAGAGCGTCGTGCAATTAATGCAGAGTATTATTCGACACTTTCGCGCGATAATGTTAAGCAAGCGATTAGAAATAAACGGAAGAGAAGACAAAATTCGTTTGCTTTTATCCAAAACAGTGCTTGCACTCTTACAAGAACAATGAATACCATAAACAAACTTCAGTGGGGCCTTCTTCTGCATACACAGTATGCAGTTTTAATGTTGCTCCCCAAGATTTTTATTTGTTTGACCACCCACTACGACAATTTTTAGCCGGGGAAAGATTTCAATCAAATAACAACATTATGGAAGCTGTTCAAGAGTGGATATTGCATGCAACCAAGAGTTCTTCCAAGAAGTATTAGAAAGCTTCCAGATAGGTACCGCAAGTAAGTAATATAGTTTTCATCGTAACATCGTAATACCTTTTCTAATAATAAATTTCTGTTTAAATTTGAACACTCCTCATATGCACTTTAAAAGGTTCAGTTTATCTCAGCTAGACAAACCCCCTGTGCGTTCGAAAATTATTTTAGATTGTGCAGAACAAAATTGCTTACTATTTTTCTTAATTGTAGTTTGATATTTGGAATAATAAATGACATAACTTAATCTGGTACTAACTAAACAACCTGTATTTAAGAATAATTTTTCTTTTTGGGAGTTTAAACTTTGTATCTCATTCGGCAACCTATGGGCATACATATTTTATTCAACACATTTAAATAAATTTTAAAAAACAAACACTAGAACACAACAAGTATAACTGCACAATTTACAATATTTTAACAAAACTACTTTGAATTGTACCTTAATTCCAGAAGAATATTAATCAAACACTCAATATTCAACAGAAGGTTTTAAGGGGTTTTTCTATCATTACCATCAGACTGTTCCCTAAGATTGAAATCCATTTTGCGTGTTATTGTATGAAGCAGTTTTTTTCTGTATCCCTCAGTGATCGTCTTGGTACTTATATGTGCTGTTATCTCCATCAACAACAGTTATCTATTCTACTTATGATTTTTTTAAAAGTTCAGTTGTATCAACAATAAAGAGTACAAAAACATTGTAGGTCTCTTCCACATCTCTTTTACAAATTTAAGTTTTTTTTAAGGAATATACAATATTTATAAACTACGACGGTCATTCCGTCTTGCATAATCCATGGTGTTTGCCAATATTCCCTATTACTATAATCTTTTAACTTACTTTCCATCTTAAAAGCTTTTTCAATATTTTGGTGACATTGATATTTACAAAGGTGTTTTTAAAACTACCCATAGATAGCCCACCAAAAACCTTTAGAGTTCCTTCAAAAAGATTCTAGGCTATAATATTTATGAACTATCTATTATTGTAGGTCAAACATATCCATAAATTAGGTCAAATATATATCAGAGTGAAACTCAACACAAAGTAATTCGCTGTTAGGGATATAAATATTGCCAGGAACTTCTTTAGGCTGTTGTGTTTTAGTAAATATTGCACAAAAGTGAAGCTAGGTTTTAAAATACCATACTGTTACACCAACACCATCTCTAGACGGTGTTAGTTATACTGTGTGTCTTACACTTTTACATCCTGTTATGGAATTAGAAACCATAAACCACCCAATCATATTTTCACCTGTTTTGTGGACTACCATGTTGATCCCACCAATGTCAGTAATCCCTTGACCATAAGCTATCCTGGTATAATCTGTAGTTAGTAACAAATCCACCAAAGCTGCTGTGTGTACAACCACTAGTCCCAAATATGGTCAATATGAAAGATTTATCAAAAATGTCACCTACCACTACAGATTGATGCAATTGTAGTTCCAACCTCCACAACCATGATGTAGATATCAGCATACCAAGGTTATACTTACATCAGAAGTTAGTGGTAAAAGTGGTGCATAATATAAGTTCTTAATTTAATTGTTTGCAAATCACATTTTTAAACCCTATTTTGAGGCCTTAAATTACAACATCACAGCTAATTCGTCATGAAAAGGCAACTGAAACTTTACATCACTACTAACTTTAAAGGCTACAACAAGTAATAATAATAGGAAGACATTAAAGCAGCTCTGGAATCTCTGTGAATAATTCAACTTTCTAGTTATAATATCAAAATTAAAGTTAAAACTCCGGGATTATAACTTTAAACACAAAATTTAAAAAATCTGGCTTACAAATTGTAAATTTAAATCTATTTGTCTACAATTTCCCTTTATAACAACTACATCCACTTTAAAATTGAGTTAAACTTCGTAGATTTTCATAAAAAATATACAGGGTGTTTAAAAAATACGTTCGGGTATTGTACCCACTTATAGATCTCAAGAGGGGAAGAGGAAGAAGAAAGACGTCCTGGCTAAAAAACATAAGAAATTGGACAGGAATGAATGTGCAACAAATATTCAGAATCGCAGAAGATAGAGAAACGTTTGCCAAAGTAATCGCCAACCTTTGATCCAGAGAAGGCACCGTAAGAAGAATAGATCTCATCAATATAAACAAAAAAAGCGTAATAAACATGGGTTCGAAAACAAACCGTTTTCAAGATACAACCAAGTTATTTACGCAGAGTAAGAGTGCAGAATCGTATTTATTACGTCTACTACGGAAGTGGATACAACATTTGTTTGAGTTTTTGTAAAAGTTCGCAACTGCTCCAATCTTCTCCGGCTAATCCAAGGTTTGCAATTCTCGCACCCTCCACCGGTTGCCTACAAGAAGGGGTTATGCAGATGACAGTCATTCTTATAGAATGAGAGCACAATCATATAATCTCAGAATAAATTCAAAATGTTCTGGTTAACATCGAGGAATGGTGTAACAAGGAAAACCTTAGGCTAAACTCTGCAAAAATCAGCCTCCTACCCCATTTACTAGGAAGAAAAATCGCAGAGACATAAATTCTCAGAAACCCCTTGAAGAAACTCTGCAAATTAAGAGGCAAGTCAAATACTTGGGTGTAATTCTAGACACCAAGTTGATTTGGAACCAACATTTGCAAAGAACTATGGCAAGAATAGCCTCAGGAAATACATGGGGAAACAAACCAAAAATGGTCCACTGGCTATATACAACAGTAATAAGACCAACAATAACTTATGTTTCACTAGTATGGTGGACAAAGTAAATCAAAGACAAACAATAAACCACCTTCTTACTGTTCAAAAACTGACTTGTGTCTGCATATTTGAAGCATTGAGGAGTACTCCGACAGCAGCACTAGAAGCTTGCAACTACCTCTCCTAGATATAATAACCAAGGGCGAGACACACATGGGAATACGGAGCAATTGAAGAAGCACTCAAAAGATATGGAGACACTGAAAAATAACAACTATAGTATCTGGCCCAAAGCTAGACATGAGAACAGACTACATGTTAACAAAAGACTGCTTTCACAAACCCTTAAATAAACTACGAACAATGGCAACAAAGGGAACCACCAGACTCGCAATAAACTCAGAACTGGAGTAAGTATATTGTAGCAAACCAAGATACAGTACCTACATATCTCTGGGTCAAAATACCACAACATTCTAAGCAAAACCCTATACAATTTTAGCAGCAATAGAAGAGCACATGAAGGGCTATAGGAACAAAATCATCCTTAGTATGTCTCACAGTTAGGCAACTTTGAATGTATCAGTCATATAAATGAAAATGATATCAAAGAATGAGCCTCAAAATGGTCCCCAAATAAAAGCGAATAGTTTTAACGCGATAAACCTGCTGAATTCGAACCAGATCAAGTCAAAGCTTGTCTGGAACTGCGTTTGTAACTTTCTTACAATGACAAATTCTAACAAGGTAAAACTTGTGTGTGCTGGTCCACAGAGGCGAAGGAGGAAATGAAACACAGATAAACTAGCAAATCAAGGATCTGAAACACCATTCACAGCCTGAACCTGAGGTCAGCCTAACTAAAAAGACAGTGAGAGGAGCATGGACTTTAACCGAACAGTCGAAACACTGCAGACTCTAGATGGGCAACCACCCCCACAAACTTACATAAGCAATTCTGCAACTTAATAGGACTTGAATTAGAACAGTGACAGGACTGCTAACCCTACACTGGCACTTCAGACATCTACACTATATGGGGCCACACAACGAAGACCACATATATAGGCTATGTGGCGAAGAAGATACAGCCTCCATATAATATTCGAATTCGAAGCCGTAGCAGAAGATTCCAAATCTTTGAGAGCACTAATCCCAATGAGGTACAACCGTCAACCAGCCTTATCAACAAACTCCTGCATACACTTCATAAAGGGGCGGATCTACTTGACAGGGACTAAACTCTATTTGTTGAGCATTGAGCTAAAACGTCAACAAACGCACGTGTTCGACTCACCCGAGCGCGCGCTGTGATTTGTCTACGCTAGATAACCCTAATGCCTCATTACTTAAGGAGTAGTTGACGCTCAAAACCTTTACTTTGCGCTCGTAATTACCGGGTTAAGTTTTTTGTGCTTTTTGAGCAGTGCTTATCGGTTTTCGGGGTGTTTGTATAGTGCCTGGTGCTTATTTTCCTGAAATGGAGCAAGTTGTTCCAGAAACGTATAATCGTAAGGGGCGTCCTACTACTTTAAATGAAAAACAATTAAGTAATAGTAAAATTGTATAACTCGACGTAGAAGAAAATCCTG
The DNA here is from genome assembly GCA_014611495.1 of Limonius californicus. Lineage (NCBI taxonomy): Eukaryota > Metazoa > Arthropoda > Insecta > Coleoptera > Elateridae > Limonius > Limonius californicus. Next base: position 4,887 of record JABXWE010011219.1, on the reverse strand, counting down.
AGATTTTACTGACTGACATTGCACAATTTGGTGCTAAAACAGTGGGTGTTAGTGTTGCAACAGTAAAAAGAATTTTAAAGGAGTTTCGGGATACTAAAACTTAGTCTTCTCCAAAAAAAACTTTTAGATTAAATTGATGATGCTGTTTCTCTTTGCAATTCGTAAGAAGGTATTTTTAAACAAATTGTAATTTTTACAATATTGTACAATATGCGAAACTTATTCCTAAACTTGCATTTTTGAGCTTGATAAATATCTGTGTGGTTCACGAATTTTTTTTCGGAACGAAATACCAATCATAAATACAATTTAGACAGTCGTTAACAATGATGACCAATTGCCGAGTTTTAAGAGGTCGGCTTTATATGGAATATTAAAAAAATTTTATATGTTCAACTCGCTGCCGTCAATCCATGTTAATGGATAGAGAAGATATTATCGCGCGGCGTCGAAATTATCTTAAAACTATCCGAAAATATTGGGAAGCAGGTCGAGTAAGTGCTGGTAAGTTTTGCCTGTTGACTCATTAATGTTAAATTTAATTAATTTTGTAAATAAAACACCTACAAATCAGGTACCTATAACACTTACGTCAATATTTGTAATGCAGATGTCTTAAACTCCATAAAACACCTTTACTTAAAAACATTGTTCCTTTCAGAACCACCAATTCTTCTAAAAACGAATTCTGACGGCGCGAACGTTAATTTAGAAACGCAAGGAATATTACGCAAATACACATCCGGTAAATCAACGCGTCAAGCGTTTGTTTACGTTCTAGCTCAATGCTCAACAAATAGAGTTTAGAAACATAAGAGGATTCACAATAAGCCCAAGAAGTCGCACTGTTAACAAATCATTCAATCAACCAATCAACTGCCAGTAAATTTTATTTTAATTTTTCTCTCTTTGACAACTTTGAAGTAATGTTATAAAACTCGAAGATCTTAATTTAAAAAATTTAAAATATGGGGAAGAACAGCAGAGAAATCGTAAATTTTGTTTACGTCTAGCATTCATATTGTCAACTAAAGAAAAAAATGTGTATGCCTTATGGTAATATCCACACCCTCTTTAAACGATATACTCATAAAACCACATATCAAAATTCACTCACAAAGCATCAATTTACCCAAGGCTCAAAAAAACAAAGTACTGGGAAAATTAATTTTATTGACTTTTTTTAACAAGAATTAACGAACATTAAATCTAGTAAGAATTAATAATATAACTGAATTAGCATAGTTAAAAACAAAATAAAATATGTTTTAAAATAAAAAATTGAAAAAAAGATCTGTTTTGCTAATGTAACAGTCAGACAGCACTGAACATAGACATATTTTAAGTCTTGTTTAAATTTTTTGATGAGCTAGCATGTCTGAAATGCCTTATTTAGCAAAAACAAATGCAGAACTATAAAGAAATATATTCAATATTAAACTGGCAATAGCCCGACTTATAAATTTCTGAGAACACATAAGTCTCTAATAAACTAACCAACATTATAGCAATTGGTTACAGAATTATAATTTTTGTACCTTTTGCGCAAGGTGTTGAATTTATAAAATACAAAAATATTCTACTTAATATTACCACAAAAACAAGTAGTAATTTTCTTGTTTCATTTATTTATATAGGGGAATTTGTAGCAAATACTATACTTTGGTTTGTGCCTAAAAATATAATAATTATCAATTGAGTAAATAACGTACATATAACAACAAAAAAAAACCTCTAACCTAACATTGTAGTCATTAAACGCAAACTCAACTATTTGAAAGCAACATTTTCAGATTTACTGTCTATTATCATTGTCCAAATACATAAACTTGTTTACCTCAAAAATTAGTCATTGCTGTTTAACTGCACATTATAAAAAAAAAGCTATCGTATATATGAATTATGAAGAAACCAACCACCAATTAACATTCTTATTAATGCAATGGTATAAGAAAATACACTGTACAAAATTATTTTTGTCGGTGAATGTTAAAACGTTATACTGGCGGCCCATATTTATCAGAAGCACTGCATTCTGCCGTATACTTACTTTTTAAAGCTTTTGATCTACTGATCTTGGCAGGCAGTTTCCTAGTAAGTAATAAGAATATTAAAATCAGTCTAAATACAAATCAATATAAACAATAACACAACTAATGCAACAACTAAGCAACAATAGCTGTGTTAAAAATTAATAAAATTTGAAATTACTAAAAGCGTTTGCAAAAACGATTTTAAAGGACCTTATCTCTACTGAGATCAAACAAAATACACCAGCTTTTCGCATATAACTAAACTTATAGCTTCTAGCAGATTATTATGAAATCTATATTGTATTAATGATCTATACAACCTGCAAATTTCACTTATTTTTTAATTAATTAAAATTACTTTTGGACAACAGGCAGGGTCCCCTATGTACAGGTTCTATCGAAAATATTCTGTGGCTCTCCCGACGAAATTAAATAGTTTTTAGAAAATGTTAAAACTTTGTTGTACCAGTATTATATGTACTAAGGACATCGCACAACAGAGGATAAATGGACTTTTCAAAAGATAATATTTATAAGCAGTTTCTAAAAATGCTTCTTTTTCCTTCTATGTAGGTCTAGGACCTGTTTATTTGCGGATTTAGTTTATGATCTCTTGCGATTCAGATGTCCAGCTGTCCCTCCACCTTTTTGGCGGTCGTCCTAGTCGTCTGGATCGTCTGCGTAATTTCGCAATTCGATCATTGTTCATTCTTTGGACAAGCTCCCTCCACATTCCATCAGATTACGTCCTGCGTTGCGCATGCGAGTTCTGTAATCTATTAACGATTCAATATTGATTTTCTCAATTAGTATTGGCTGCTTCCTCCTCTGTGGCATTAGGTCTAGTCGTAGTTTTCCGAGGGCCAAACTATGATCTGATTCGACATTCTCTCTCTTCTTCCTGTTACTCCTTCTGGAGCATAGAACATCCTTGGATGTTTCAAAAGCTTGGTGTGTTGACAACAAGGTCGCTACTCCTGCGCACATCATCGGTGGGGTCTTGTACAAACTTCTCCACTTCTTCCTGTCTGCTGCAATTCTTTTAATTTCTCTCCAAGTTTTATTTCTCTTCTCCATTTCTCTTTGGGTGCTTCTTCTCCATTTATCGACAGGTCTCCCTGGTTTCCTTTTTCCGCTAACCCAGTAATCTAAGGCCTGTTTTGATATGCTAGTGTGTGGTTTCCGAAAAGTGTGCCCAATCCATTTCCATTTTCGTCTTCTAATATTTCTTTCTATTGGTTCTTCTCCCGTTTTATTACACAAGGCTTCGTTGCTAATCCGATTTGGCCAGAATATGTTGCATAATATTCTTAGATATTTATTTAAAAATACTTGAATTTTCTTTAGATATATGTTAGACATCGTCCAGGTTTCCGATCCTATAGTAGAATACTTTTTATGTTTGGCCTATATATCTTTAGTTTTGTTTTTCTTGTAATACTTCTAGATGACCATATTCTATTTAAGGTGTTGAATGCTTTACGTGCTAAGCCAATTCTTCTGGCCACTTCTCTAGCTATTCCTCCTTCAAAGCTCAAGGTACTTCCCAGATAGCAGAAATTTTCTGTTTCTTGTATTCTTCCTCCATCTATGAGAATGTTGTCATTATCGCTTGGATTTTTCGTCAGTAACTTTGTTTTACTTGTGTTTATAAGTAGTCCTACTTGATATACTAAATAGTCTGTTTTTTGTTCGCATATGTTATTTGGTTGAAATGAGAAGGCATATATCATCGGCAAATTCCAAGTTTTCAAGTTTTGTGAAGATCCCCCAATTTATTCCTGTTTGACCATCTGCTATATTCTTCATCACCCAGTCAAATTAATTCTTTCACTGAGCAAAAGCATTTTCATTCTGTACAATTACTGATCAAATGCTGTTGGTATATCATGCAACCACTTTTGTTATGGTAATTGGCGACTTTAACGATTTTAAATATTAAAACATCAAATAGTGGTACTTTGGTAGACCCACTGGCTTTGCATGAGAAAAGCCATTTCTGCCATAGCTGCACTCCTCATACTCTAGTGGCAATTGTTGAACTCAAAAAGAGATAAAGTCCTTTGCTACAAATTCTAAGATTGCTAGGGTTGAGTCTGTCAGTGAAAATGCTCTACAAATAATGTTTAAGTACGTTTGTTTTACAATACAGAATGGTGGTAGAGTCTACTAAAGTTTCAGAATATCATTTCAAAGTTTCCAACTTTTCTCAAATAAATGAAGGCAATATTTATCCTTCTTTACTTAACTGAACAGTTACGAAATTAGTAAATAATATTTTATATATTAATAATAATATACGTATTTCGACATACAATATGTCATTATCAAAAGCATTTAATGAAGTAAACATTTGTAGTTGCTTGGGTAACAGCACACTGGATCTTGGTTTTGGGCTCTTCTATTCCAAAACTTCCAATAGCGGAGAATTTATGAGCTCAATTTGCTCATTCATTAAAGGTGTGTTTGTTAAAGTGTGTTTGTGAATTTGAAAGGCCTCGAGTATATCCAATGAATTTCAACGAAGTAAGGCAGCAAACAATTAACAAATAATATTTTTCTCTTTCTCATGTCAAAAGATCCGTTTCCAAGATAAATAATAACAATTCAGCACATATGCAGCTCTGTGTTATAAAGTTAACAGAGCCTCTAGAAAAATTACCTACCTAGCCATGAATAGTAATTTTATTATACACCAAGGTATAGAAGCAATTTTTCTTAGCCGAACATTATTATGATCCCGAGATGCGCAGCATCGAGGGGAATAAGTTGTGAGGCTAAGAAAAAGCTTCTGTACCGTGGTTTATATATTATTTTTTCCACTACTAGAACATTTAACGAATTTTCCAACAAT
>JABXWE010011218.1:0-16366 GCA_014611495.1 Limonius californicus | reverse complement strand
AAGAAGGCATTCAGCGACATCGTCCAGCTGGTAGACCTCCACGTAGCAGCAATGTTCGTGAAGATCTACTTCTTCGAAGAATGGCTACACGAGACCGCTTTCAAACAACAAGGTCTGTTGCTGTAGACTGGATGCGAGCTCTTCACCGCTGCGTGTCAATGGAAACAATGTACAGAAGAATCTCTTCTATTGGACTGCGATCTTACCGTCCATTCCAACGGCTTCCTTTAACTGCACATCACAAGGCTGTTAGGCTTGCTTGGTGTCAAGAGCTGCAGCATCGAAATCAGCAATGGAACGACATTGTCTTCAGTGACGAATCAAGATTTTGTTTGTGGGCAAATGAGGGCCGTAGGAAGGTACGTCGATATCGAGGAAAAAGACGAAATCTAGATTTTGTTGAAAGACGCCATACAGCTTTAAAACCTGGAGTTATGGTTTGGGGTGCGATTTGTTTCGGTAGAAGATCACCTCTTGTGTTCGTCCCAGGTAGTGCTGCCGCGAGCCTATACTCGCGCGAGAAATGACTAATACTCGCCTCGCCTCGCATTTTGTACGCGAGAATTCAAAATTTTCTCGCCCCGCGCGAGAGCTCGCAGCCATAAATCTCGTCTCGCTTTGCGAGATCTCGCATTGTCTTGCGAGATCTCGCTTCTAAAATATTTCCCATATAATAAACTTGGATTTACCAAGAATATTTGCAGGTGTTTCTAAAAACAGGTAGTTTAACGTAATCTGCTACATCCTGCTTTACTAGCTTAACTAGAAGCACTTACTGCAAAAACTTGCGACAGGTATTGAACCATAGAGGGTAAATAATAAGAACCCTTTAAACTTTAAACTTTATATTTTTCTTGGAAGTGTTCAAATAAAGCAAATTCGCCGCTTGTTTACGTTTAGGATTTTTAGTTTCAAAGATTTACTGCGCCGCAAGACAAACAATGCCAAGCTTCTCTACACAATATTTGTTGAAATGCGAAATAATACATAAAGCAGTTTCACTTTAAAATATTTTGCAGTTGCGAATTTCCATAGTTTGGTAAAGTTGGGTGAGATTTGTGCTAAAGATGAAACGGGCTCGTTCAACCATAGCAAACTACTTTATTAATAAAAGTGTTAGTGCTACTAATACGTCCAATGCAAGTGATTATGGCAACGATGATAGTGACAAAGACGAAACGTATATGCCATCTTCAGCAGAAGAATTAGAATTAGAAAACGATCAGGGTCCATCGACTTCGGTATCAGCAAAAGAAGCAAACCAAACCAAAAAATTTAAAAAGGATGAACCGAAAACTGCCAAAGACAAATACAATTTGTATTATGAAATAAAAGAAGAAAATAATGGCAAAATAGGGCTACGCAGATTATGTAAAAAACGTAATGGACTGGTGAAGAAGATTAAAATGACTCAGCGAAATAGAAGTGGATTGAAAAGGCATATGGAAAATTTCCACCAAGAGGAATATTTGGAACTCTTTTCCTCAGCCGAGAATAACAAAAAGCAACAAATTAATACGTTGCCCAAAATGGTAGCAAAATCCAACGTTTCTCTCGTAAGTTACATACATTTAAAAACAATTAGAATTTACTATACTTTCATGTAGCAAAATTGGACTGACAGTACAGTGTCACTAGGACCACGACAATTGTTCTGAATGAATTCTAATTTGTGGTATTAAATTTATAAAGTTTACAAAGTAGTAGTAATAATTGCTAGTACGGGAGTGGTTAAAAAAGAGTTTTTTTTTTCAGAAATTGAATCAGCAAGAGTTTGAAGAAAAACTTGTCGAATGGTTGGCCATCAAATATCTCCCATTTAGTTTTTTCGATGATGAAGTGACACAAAATTTATTTAAATCGATTAATAACGCCCTTGTAGTTCCTAAACGTACTACTATATGCGATCGAAAACGCTTTCTTATTACGCTCAAGTACAAGAAGTAGTGATGAAAATTTTAAAAAATAACGATTCGAAAATTTCATTTACTATTGACGGCTGGACTTCTGTGGCAAGCAAGTCTTTTTACGGTATAACGGCGCATTATGTAAACAAACATTTTCAATTACACTCCTTGGTACTTGATTTTATTCCTTCACACGGTAAACACACCGGCAAAGATATTGCTGATATATTTTATGAATCCCTTAGAAAGTACGATTTGCAAAACAAAATACAGGGAATTACAGTGGATAACGCCTCTGCCAATACAAAGTTCATGCAAGAATTATCGGTACTTTTGTCTGCTGGCGGGTTTCAACATTTTAGTGTTGAAGATCAGCATTTTAGATGTTTTGCGCATGTTCTAAATTTAGCAGTGCAGGAAATAATTAAATTATTAAAAAGTAAAAATTCCAACTATGACGGTAATACGGATGTGGAAGAAGGCGAGGAGGAGGAGGAAGGAGATTTCCAAGACGAAGAAGAAGACCAGGACATGGAACTTTCTGCCGTAGAAAAGCTTAGATCACTATTTCTTACAATAAAACGATCTGAACAGTGGCAACAAAAATTAAATGCTTCCTGTGAAGCCGTAAATATAGCTCCCGTTTCCCCAAAAATTGATGTTTCAACACGGTGGAATTCTACTTATTTGATGATAACAACAGGTTTAAAAATTAAAGCAGTTTAAAATGCGCTATGCTGCAACTACCCAATGTTAAAAAGGTATTAACAGAAGTAGAATGGCAAATTTTAGCAAACATTTCTAAAGCTCTGCAAAATTTTTATGTTTTATCAACTACACTTAGTGGAGACAATTATGCAACTTTGCCCATGGTAGTAATTGGTTCCAATATGGTCATTGACAAAATTGAAGATATGATTCAAAAACTTAGTAGTAATAATAGGAAAAACGATGTAGAAGAAAACTTATTGCAAGCATATAAGGCAGCGCATATGAAGTTGCTTAAATACTACAGTAAAACAAATTGGATATACTGTATAGTATTGCTGTTGGATCCAAGGCACAAAAAAGAAACATTTAACTTAACACAATGGGGACGAGAAATGGCAAAGTATTCGACAACAAAATTCGAAAATTTGACAAAATTGAAGATATGATTCAAAAACTTAGTAGTAATAATAGGAAAAACGATGTAGAAGAAAACTTATTGCAAGCATATAAGGCAGCGCATATGAAGTTGCTTAAATACTACAGTAAAACAAATTGGATATACTGTATAGTATTGCTGTTGGATCCAAGGCACAAAAAAGAAACATTTAACTTAACACAATGGGGACGAGAAATGGCAAAGTATTCGACAACAAAATTCGAAAATTTATTCAGGGAAAGATATTTCGCGTCCAACGCGGGAAATATTATTCGACAAGAAAATACTGCAGAGTCAGACCCCGGTAATTTCACAGATTGTGATATTATAGATTTGGGATCGTTATTTCAACAAGCACCTCCAAATATCGAATCCATTCATCAGGAGAAGTGGAAATTGGAACTAAATAAATATTTTAATTCGGCAAGAGCGGCAAGAGACACAAATATTTTAAACTGGTGGAATACGAATAAGGACGTATATCCAAATTTAGCAAGAATGGCTAGAGATTTCTTAAGTACGCCAGCTACAAGCGTTCCAGCTGAACGCTTATTTTCCAAAGCAGGCCTGACCATCAGAAAACACAGAAACTCTTTAAATGCAGAATCTGCAAGGTGTCTTTTGTGTTTAAATTCTTGGCTGAGTTGTTCACTATCATCAGAAATTAAAACCAGTTTGCAGAATGTAGATACTACTTAGGTAATTGTAGTGTTATTATGTAATATGCATTTTCGTTTTATATTGAAAAATAAATGTTACTGTATTATACTTCTCTATTGTAATTTAGAAGGTAAAAAGTCAAAAACCTGGTACTTAACCTGCATCTGCGAACAATTTATTGTTCTTTACTCAATGTGTAAGGCTTGTATTTAAAAATAAAAATTTAAAAATTATGCCAAGAAAAACAATCACAAGTTACTCGCGAGAAATACTCGCCTCGCCTCGCATCTCGCCTCGCTTCTCGCGCTGGTATTCTCGCCTCGTCTCGCATTATGCGAGACGAGAATTAATAAATTCTCGTCCCGCATGTCGCGAGTAGTTTCTCGCGAGACGCGAGCACGGTCTCGCTATTGACGGCAGCACTAGTCCCAGGCACTTTAAATACTAATCGCTATATTCATAATGTCCTGGAACCAGTGTTAGTACCATTCATGCAGACGTTACCATACGGTATTTTCCAAGAGGATGACGCACGTCCATACACTGCAAACATTACCAGAACGTACCTCCAACAATCACAATTGCAAATGTTGCCCTGGCCTGCACGATTACCGGACTTATCCCCGATCGAACATCTTTAGGACATGATGGGCCGGCGACTAAGATTATTGCCAAGAGCTCTTGACAACTTAGATGAGCTGAGACACCAACTTGAGGTTATATGGAACGAGATAGCTTAATTTTTATTGGATGGTGCATTTCATATGAAACGAGTATATTAGCTATGTCGAAAACCTTACCTAATTTAATACGATCTAACCTAACTTAATTATCTTCAGCCGAACTTTATACGTTAAATTTATTGTATAGGCTTACGAGTGTTATCATAGTCAAAATTTTTTAGATATTTAAGTTTGTAAGGTGCCCGCATTTCTAAATTAGAAATTTCCCAATCGCAAATTATCAATTTTCAAATTGAGAATTGAAGCGAAATTCCACTCACAAATCCCAATTCGCGCTCCCAATTATACAACAATTAAATTTGGCAAATAATCATAAAAGTAAAAGTTCGAACATGAATGAGTTTCTCTTTAAATTTCGCCCGCAGCCAAGTCGTTAAATTCGAAAATTTTATACATATGCATGAAATACCGTCTTCCAAAATTGCTTTATAATGTCTTGTACTACAACGAATTGAGCAATTTTAATGCATACAGCGTACTATAAATTAGCGATATTACATTCAACGCACACTTGATTTGTTACAACATCGCTTTTTTTATACGCAAGACCCGAATTTCGTAGTTGGACGGAGCGTTTGAGGTTAGAATTCGAATATGCTCACGGGATTGGATTGATTTGAATGGAAATTCTAACGTCAAATAATATTTCTCAAGGACTAGCTGCGTAAATGAAGCCACATAAAGATTACCTGTTTAGCATTTAGATTTATGATGGTCAGCTGTTCACCTTTAATATAAATTGGTTTATTTAGCGTTACATCAATTCAACTATTTATGAAAGTTTTATTCGATGAGCTTACGTTGTGATGTTCAAGTTGAGCTACTGCAAAATAATTTAGGTTATGTTTATTTATTCAGGTTAGCTAACTGCATATTTAAAACATGAAGGATTTTTATAATAACTTGAAAAGGTTTAACAAAATACGTTGTGTAGTACGAAGTTGGACAATTTAAGTTCCGGATTGACGCTGCAGCACAAGAGTTAAATGAAATAAAACCAGAAGTAAATCAGCATATAATAGAGTAGAGTCCAAATATTTCTAAGCACTGCAGCCATCATTGGCTTATTGTACATCCTAACTAAGAATTTTGCCTATCTGGGGTAATTCCAACTTCAGTAATGATTTTTAACGTGTCCCACATCGTATTGGCACGGGACCTACTGCTTTACTTTTTATCCGACAGAATGCGTATTTTCTAATATAATAATAATAATAATAGTCTCACCGATCTTCGCCAGGTTCGACCCCGCGACCCTTGCATCTAAAGGCAAGTGCGCCACCACCAGACCACCGAAGCCGGCTAGCATATAATTTGTCACACATTTATAAACAGAGGGTCGAGCAGCTGCTAGTTTCTACATTCTGTGTCTATTAGTCGTCATGGAGCAACGAGTGAATATTAAAGTTTGCTGTAAATTAGGAAAAACTCCCAACAGAAGCTTTTAAAATATTGAAAACGGTGTGCGATGTACCGTAAGTAGTACAAGTATGTTTAAAAAGTTTAAACATTGCAAATATGGACGTAAGGATGTTCGAAACGCTAGAATCGAGCGTCCGTCGATCTCAAGAAATGCAGATTTGATTGCAAGAGTTTATGAAATTGTAGCAAACCATGCTGACATTTTTCGATAAGCATGGTGTGATTCGTAAAGAATTTGAACCCGAAGGTCAAACAGTAAATAGTGCATTCTACGTTAGAGTGACAAAGAAATTATTGCAGCGAATTGGTCTATTGCAACCGCAATAATAGAAAACGGTGGTTGGTTCTTGTTTCATGCGAATGTACCTGCCCATTCTGCACTGATTTTGATATCATTTCTCATGAAATACGGCGTTGTTGAAAGCCATCTGACTTGGCAGAAAATGGAGGTTACTCTACATAAACTAGTGGCGTTAATTCTGGACACTCTTTATATATGTATTTGTTCAATTTTGCATTCATTCGTGAATTTTAAATGAAATTTAAGTTATAATTGAATATAGATCGTATTCTTATCAAAGTGTGATCTATTACAATGTCTACTGTTGAACTAGAACTAGTAAAATTATTTAGCTAAGCAACAGTTATACAAGGATGCTTTATTTAATCAATATCCGTACAGTAAAATGGTCTATTTTTAATATTCCATTCGATACCCTTTTCCTTTTATGATTTCGTCGATTCTTCGAGGATTGGGCTCACCAAACGTCTTGAGATCTTCTGGTGGGATTTCTCTGTTCCAAGCCTGGATGATGGCTATAATCAACTCCTTCTTGTTAAGAGATTGTGGCGTGACACCTACATTGTCAGCCTAGAATAGTGATTTTCTATTGGATTTAGGTCAGGAATATTTCTTGACCAAGGCAGGACAATGATGCGATGATCACTGAAACACTTCATGTAACTTCGGGCAGTGTCATATGGCACTCCATCCTACTAGAAGATGCATTCGCCTCCAACACTACTTCTTGGTAATTTTTCGTTTTAATGTTGCGTCTATGAGAGTGAGACGTTCAACGCCTTGGCTAGCCATGCATGTCCACACCTTGATACTAACGGGATGATTCATGGGGACCGTGTTGCACCTTGACAAAAGGTTTTCACCGGGTCGGCGACGAATAAACTTCACTCCGTCTTTACTAAAGATATAGATTTTTGTCTCGTCCCTCCAAATAGCCTTGCCCCAGTCTTTTTGCGTCCATCTTTTGTGCGCCAGAGCCCATTCAGTATGTTTCTGCCTCTGTTTTTGGTTGAGGTACGGCTTCCTGTGGCCCATTGTCACATAGTTTTTTTTGACCATTCTGTCAGTAATTGGCACGCCACATATTTACAGGATGTTGTTGATATTTCTTGCTGATATTCAAAGATCTTGCAGCGACAGACGACAGATTCTGCGCACATCTTGATCTATTACTGTTGGATTTTTGACAGTTCTTGGGGTTGTTTCCGGTACAATCTCATCGAAGTATTTTCAGACTTCCCTTACGGTTGAGTTCCTAGCCCCGCCACACAACCTGTTCGCTATTTCTTTATAATCTTCTTCGCGAAGGATAATTACTTCGTTTCTATTACCCTGCGATCAACTAGCATGTTTTGGAGTCTTGGTACCCATTTTTTCAGTATTCTCACTTTCATAGCATTTCAAAATAGGCTTTGCGAAAGACGAAGGTTGACTAAATATGATGAAACTGTTTAAATAGGCTGCTAAAATTTCTTCTGATTGGAGGTTGCAGAGAACCCACGCGTCCTGTATTTGGTTGAAATCAAACACGTGATATTTAATGTTGCCAGTGCTCAAAAAAATAATTCCAAAATTCTATGGGTCAGCTACACCCAATGATAATTTTTTATGAGGAAGTTAATACTATTCTTAATTGTTAAACATGTTAAATGTTAAATACCACAAAAAATATAATATAAGACATAAAATAGCAATTTAGGATAGCATAAAAGTATTTTTTTCATAACATAAATAAGAAATGAAGACTTCTACTAAAAGTGTCCAGAATTAGCGTCACTAGTGTAAATATCGAATATGTGTTTTTTTTTGTGTTAGGCCGGGGACCTATTTAGTTCTCGTTGCGTCATGTCATTATTACATATAATAGCGATACGTCTTGAATTGGAATTTTTAAATTATTTTGAAGTTGATATAAACCAAGCAAATTAACGCCCTAATAACTGTAATCGACAACAGTCGACACAAACTAATTATTAAATACAAAATGTCTCATTTAAATTAACTGAAAAAATAGTATGTGGGCAACTCTATTTTCACGGTATGTGATTCTAGCTAGACGTTCTCTTGTTTTATTATAGATTTCACGTTAATACTATGCTAGTTTAAACTCACATACCAAATTCACAACTTTTATAAAAATTGCACACTCAGTAAACTGTTATGTATATTATAACGTATTATGTAACCAACAATGACACTTGCCACGAAGATCAGTGTCACATAACATTTAAGCAAAATAAATGAAAGCTACAATATTCAAACACTTTACATAAGTAGGTACATAAAAACAATTGAAGATCACAAGAAATAAAAACTATTAACTGCACATAACATCTCATTTAAATAAAACCAATGTACGTTCGAAGGACGCACATAACAATTTAAGCAAACACCACCAACTAAATCAAACACTACACATAAAAACCTATAGATGATGAAAAAAACTAATATAATATATTACGTATTATGTAAATAAAACAGTTGAACTCAACAGTCAATGGACGTACAACGTACAAACAACTGACAACAAAATAGTTGACGTTTAAAGTATATAAACTACTGCACGTGCGTCACAAATTTAAACTAAACACTTAAAAATTGTAAAAACTAGAAGTTATGACGCAAAACGCTTTAAACAAACACAAATGAATATAAAACAATCAGTAACAAAGAATGGTGGAAGATCAGAAGCAGCAAAGGTTATTATCGATCGGTAATTATAAATATTTAAACAAACACAGCTGGGAAGTATAAGAGCCATAATTTGTCACGGGTGGTGATTTAAACAAAAATAATTGAACATCGCAAACAATTTAACAACTGAGGTAAGAAAATATAAAAAAAAATTTAAACATGAAATTGTTGTTAGTCCTACTCCTCCCTATCAATGGTTCCTACGTCTTATGAAACACCCTGTATATTTCAATGGAAGACAGCTGTCAGGTTAAGAAAGCAATTTGCAGTTTATTTTAATATAATTAGAAATTAGTTTCAAATGTGGCCTAATTTTCTAACACTTCTTTTAATTACTCTTGTCTTCTGCAAACCAATTTAAGATTAATTACCTAATTAAAAGTCATGCAACTGCGATTGTCTTTTTTGCAAGCACGCTTGATTCCCAGCATTTTAATAACCCAAATCCATCTCAAACGAAATGCACCCATTGTTTTGTGTCGCCGGAAACTCGGCAATCCAACGCCAATACTGCAATTTCCACGCGCTCGATTTTATGCAAATCATCCATTATGCTAACTGGACCAGTAGATCATACGAGATATCTTCATCGGGGGGAATTTTTCATACTCGTACTTTCACGAAAGCGTTTTCCCAGGCTGGTATGGCGTGGTTTCTGTAATAATTTATTACAAATTCGCGCAATAACGCTCGCCGCTTGCTTGTTAGGCGCTTTATTTGTGTAACGAGCTTGAGGAAAAGAGATTTAGTACTTGTTATTTGCTTCTTGCTGTGATATAACATCGCTACTTGGGCAAGCTCTTCGCGGTGTCGAAAGAACTACGGCGAAAGACCGATGACCTAAAGATTGGATTCTTTAAAACGGTGCAACTTTTTAGGCTAATTTTTAGAAGTACGTGTGTTGGGCAACGAAAGCGATGAAATGTTATTCGCGGCGCTTAGAATTTGAAGATGTTTCGTCAATGATTACGAAAATGGGTAGTACTCGAGGTTGTAAAATACTGGCATTTTCGTAGGGAGTAATGACAATAAATTGATAAATCTATAGTATTGGCAAAATACTTTGCTTGAATTTTATTTAGGCTCTCTCAAGTACACGATAAATTGTTTTGTTCGAATTTAATCAAAATTACCCCCCTCCCCCCGCGCCCGCTTCAGTTCCCGTGTTTCAAAAAATATGCATTTTCATCAAAATCTTAAGATCGAATATTTTTGTCATAAAAATGCAATTCTATTCGGTAGTGGGTGAAATGGGACATATTTTAGTAATTTCTAATATTCATTTTAAATTCGAAGAATTTTCGTTAAATACAGAATATTTGGAGGATGTTGGAAAAGAACGCGTTTATCTTCAAATGTTGATGATGATGTTTAATACTGTTTTATCGTAAATCATTTACTTCTTGACGTAATCAATTTGGCAACATTTCATCTTTTAATTTGTTTTGTGCACTAAGTTCTTATCAGCGGTGAGAAAGTAGAAAAAAATATCTTACTGGAACGTAATTAGTTGAGCTTTTTAAACAAAACAAAACACCACAAGTTTGTAATGTACATGTTGGTGGCGTGTGTAACGGACGAATGTTGACCGTGCTTCTACCTTACGCCGCCCGCTATCCATCGTCAAACGCGCACACATTTCAGTGAGAAATCATTTACGTAAAATGAACTATTAGTTTTTCTTTGTTGCCTGGTGGTTAAACTGGAACTGAGTTTCGTTGCCAAATCATTTACAAGAAGGGTGTTCCCACGCGTTCCGGTTTACTTTCACCCCTGGTCCTTACTGTTTATTCATATTTATTAACAATGTGAATGTAGTGTGTGGTGGTAGAGCTGTGGCAGACTATTCGTTTTTTGGGCAAAACATCGATTATGGCTTGGGTTTGATTCCCCAACATTACTACGTAGGGTATACAAGTTTTGTGCTGCAACCTGAATTTTTTGTAGTTCAGATTCGATGTTAATTTGTAGCTCCCCCATGTTTCTACCTTAGCATTCAGGAGAAACACGTGGCAGAGAAGAAGCCGGTGCTCAGTGGTGAGACGAAAGGGCTGTTAATGATTTACAATATACAACTGATTATACGAGTAGCTCTGTATAAGAACAACTATGACACCTACGGTATTTAAATTGTACATGGTTTATTAATATCGAAGCTAGTGTACATCATAACATTCTAGTTGTAACAGATGGTTGATTAAACTAGGTTCTGACTCAATAGGTGAGCCATAACGATAAAGTAAGGTTAGAAGTCTGAACAAGTGGTATCAATAGTTGTTTTGATTTTGTCTACTACTAGGAGAAAAAACACTAGAAAAAAGTTTTTTTTAAGCAAAAACCAGAAGCTTTTTTAAAATCTGAACATAACCTCTACTATAAACAATATACTTTTTAAACTTTCTTTTTTTTGGGCGTTCGGAGTACCCAATTTAGTTTAATTCTGTTTATTTACATTTATTACGTACTGTTATACAAGTACTTCTCCGGTTGCTGCGAAAACGCTCTCTTTTAAACACGGCGAAGTGACAACCAGCACTTGGCAAAACACGTTTTCGAAGCGCGCCTTCCCAGTGCAGCATTCATCTTGTGCAAAACGCGCACTTTTATCAGTTCTTTAGGTGTCTGATTGTGCTAAAGAATGCGGCCCATTTACTTGTAGTTTTTATCTTGCAAGGTTGAAGCCTGGAACAATGTAAAACCAACGGCTTATCGAGAACAGGCGCCGTCCTACATTGCACCTGCAATTTTAGACGTGGGCAGCGTTGTTTTAAAATTTAAACAAATGCTATGCTAACTGTTTGTTGGATTTTGCACTAGGTTGACGTACGGAAAAAGTAGGTTTGACCGATCTACAACTCCAAAAGACAGGAAAAACGAAGGAATAAAATTAAATAATCACATAACTGAAATGAAATAACAATTTAGACGTACAGTAATCGAGAAAAATACTGAAGGAAACAGGCTCTGCCTCAGAAGAAGATAATTGAGATACAATTTTACCTTTATAGCACTGCTGTGGAAAATCATAAATAAATGGAAATACTCTGTATAATAATAATGTTTGCAATTTTAGTAATCGTAGCACAAAAAAAATGTAACACTTTTAACGTAGAGATAGGTATATTGTACTTATACCTCATTTTATTGTAAATCTTTTTCATTTTATGAATTCCCTGTATATGAAGCGCACCTTATTGCAATTTACAGTTTTTCTTTAAAATACTTTATGCATTATATTGATATTAACTATCTCAACTAAACAACACTGAAATATCTTATGGTAACCTTTATTAAACGCCCGGTATAGCCATAAACCATTGAGATACTAAAAAAACTAGCAGTGTATTGTGACAATCATACCACTAACAAAGTTAACTTACTTAACCCATATAATAGCTTTTCAATTACATCATGACGTAATTTTTTAAACACTATATCAATAATTTAATAAGACTGGGGTTGTTTTAGTAGTAGTGAAACGGTTGTCGCATTTTTTGAATGCTTCCTCTTCCCTTCCTTTTTAAGGAATCTATTTTAACTAATATTAATACTAAATGGAATCTCTATGTTGTAACTGTATGTTCTCAAACCCTCTGTATGCAGAATACTTATTTAATGATGCTAACATTTATATTAAACATGCACGACATAAGAAGTTTGCTTTGCTAACTTAGTGATCAACGAAAGATTAAGCTTTAGTGTTGAGTTGCTTTTGGAAAACACCTTGTGTAATGGTGTTTAGCAATTAATTCTAAAACCCACCATTGCGGAACAAAATTTTCTGATTTGTTTGTATATAAAAAGAAAGCTAGTTTTAAAACATGGACTGGATAAATTTGGCTTTACAATATTTTTAATAAACTGTACTGTTATTATTAACCATTCTGTATACAGTAACTTTATCATCCCAAAGCAAACATGCTTGTATTTGACAGCATCTTGTATATTTCGTATATCATTCATAATATATAGTCAACTGTATTTATTTGTAATCACTCTGTATAGTGTAGATTTATTCATTCATCAAGAAATTTAATCAATCTAGAGGAAAAGCAATAGACCAGTCTCTATACAAAACCGTAATCGCAAATAAATTTTATTTGCCAGCCAATTATTTTTTCATGTTCTTAATAATGTATAGTAAACTGTTTCAATCTTTTTAAATACTCTGTACATAGTTCTACAACATAGACTGATTTATTTTATTAATACAAAACAAACAAATACAAACTTGCATTTAACAGCATCTTGTATATTTTGTGTCTTTCATAATAGATAGTAAACCGTATTTGTTTGTAATCATCCTGTATACCGTAGTTTTACCCAACAAATCAAGAAATTTAATCAACCCAGAAGAAAACGAATAGATCAATCACTAATAATGTATAGTAAACTGTTCCAATATTTGTAAATACCTTGTACAGAGTTGAACCTGCATTTTTAAAACCCACTGTCAAATTTTATCAACCCAAACTCAACAAATACTGATATTCGACGGCACTGTATTTATTCGTAATCGCCCTGTATTCTTTAGTTTTACACAACACGCCAACAAATGTAATCAACCCTGACGAAAAACAATAAATCAACATATGCACTCACTTTTAGTTATAAAACAATTTCATTTTGTATGAAAAATATATAACGCACTAAGTTATATATTTTTCATATACTTAATAATGTATAGTAAACCGAATACATATTTTTAGTTACCCTGTACAGACTTCACCTACTCTTTTGTAACACATTTCATCAGCATAAAAGGAATCAAATATCCTCATTTGGCAGTACCTTGTATATGTTGTATCCCGAATGACAGATAGTAAATTGTACCATTTTTTCTCTTCACCCTGTAATATGATATTTTTACCTGCAATTTTAGTAAGATAGCAGAAAAGTTCATCAACCCAGAAGAAATCCAAATGTACAATCCGCGCATGCACATGTAAAAATAAAGCTATTAATCTCAGAGCACTTTGTATATGTTGTATTGTGAATGATAAACAATAAACTGCACCATTCATTCCATTCACCCTGTATATAATAATTTCACCGGAGACTTTATTAAAATACCAAAGAAATTTATCAATCGAGAAAAAAACCAATAATGTAATACGCACGCGCACATGTAATAATATAGCAATTTATTTGGGCGCATCTTGTATATGTTGTATCTTGAATGACAAATAATAAACGTACCATTCAGTTTATTCACCCTATATGTAATAGTTTCACCTGAGACTTTATGAAAATACCAAAACATTTTATCAACCGAAAAGAAAACCAATAATGTAATCCACGCACGCACGCACGCACGGAGTATAATAACGCTATTCATTTGGGCGCACCTTGTACATTTTGTATCCTTAATAATACACAATAAACTATATAGTTATTCTTAATCGCCTTGTATATAGTAGTAACACAAAAACACGGATTTAAAAAAATTAACGCCTTTAAAGTGAAGCCAATTCATACCTATAATAAAAAGGTGATTTTCTTTGGAAACGCCTTGTATATGTAACAGTTTTTTTGGGAATTTCACTAAATTTTGGTGGTCCCCATATAGTCGCTCATCCGTCATTTGAGTGGATTTGATCTAGAAATATAAATTCCGTGCTTCTCCACTATTAATTCAAAAAGATTTAAATCAGAGGAATATTGTGGCCACTCACTTGACCGGATTAGTTTTCTAGGGAGTTTTAGCTTGATTTTTCGGGATTGCTATTACGTCGCAGGATCTCCAGCTTGTTGAAATCGAGGGCTTTTCTTTTGCTAATTTCATTTTTCAATGCCAAACAACTTTTACTAAAAATGTCATTTAGTAGCAAAAAATAATGTTGTTCTTAAACTGTCATTTCTTTCTTTTTTGTATAGCTTTGTATATGATTAATGGCCTCCTAAATGATTAATGAAAGCCTTCGTTTTCTAACACGAACGCCTACGTCAAACTTGCGTAAATTTGTATTTAATTGGCGGTAAATTCAAATTTCAATTAAAAGCTACAAGGTTTTGTGATTAATTGAGCATCTCTCGGACGAGCACTTGAAAATTCAAAAGCAAACCAACGAAACGCGCTTGACTTTGCAAAGGTTGGGTCGAAAGAGTCAAGGTTGTCCACTTGGCCGGTTCGGCCTTTACGATTCCAAAATGGAAAAAAACGCCCAAGCGAAAATTCCTCCGTTGGAATATTACAAACAAGTCCTTATTTATTTGATATTCACACGAAATACGAACCTTGTTTGCGGCAAGGTCGCATTGTTGTTGCTCTCGACGATTCGATAGAGACGCGATATTTGAAAGGTGATAATGGGAGTGTCTTGATTGAGCTTCAAATTTTACGCGAAAGGTCTGCTTGTTGCGGTCGCTGATATTTTTCGGTTTCCTGGTTTTGAGGTTAAGTTACAGAATTGAAATTGCTCAATTTTGGGAGTGTTTGTAGCACATTTATATTCCGAACAAAATTTAAAATTCTAATCAATAATATTGCAGTTTAAGTAGAAGGAGTTTTGTAAGTCATCTCGAGCATTGGAAGTTTTGCCTAAAAATAAAATCACGTTCAAGCATTTCGTTTCATTTTCAAAAAGTAGAACTTTGGAGAAGCATAACTAATCTACGATTCCAGCCAGTACATGTTTCTTTAATAATATATGGTATAAAACACCCTGTACATGCAACAGCATGACCAAAATATAATTAGATAACGTTTACAATCGTAATCAGGCGATTCTAAAATTTATCTGTATGTCAGTACAGATGCGACGAGACTTGCCAGCACCATACATACTGAGTGTCTGCGCTTATATTGAGTTAACGAGTTAAAACCTTTTAGGCAGCTTTATGACAAGTATCCTGTGGTGGTCGAAAATCAAGGCGGACACGGTGACGATATTCATTCTTTTATGCCTTGTATTTGGGAAATCACATTCTGTGTTGGTAGTTTGAATGCAACACCCTGTATATGTTATTTACCGAGTTTTAGAAGCAAGTGCAAAAAAGTTAGTTGTTACAAAGCATAAAGCAAGTACATGTTGAAATTGTTGAAATTAGCACTTTAATAAATGAAGAAGGCTGGAAAACAAGTGCTTTTTTCAGTTAAAACCTTTTTTTAGTGGAATTAAGAAATGTTTAAAAGAAATCATTTTGTAGGCCATCTCGAGTACGTCACATTTTTCTATTTTTAATACCTTCACCTTAAAATATTCTTTAAAACTTTAATTTAATTAATAATATATCAATTCCAACTTTGTTTTTTCTCTACAGTGTCGATTTTCTTCCAATGTTGTACAACTTTTTTACGCTTTCTTTTAACTGTGCTTCATCTAGCACGCTCTGGATCCTCTAATTAACAAAAACCGGGGAGAATCATGAAAAATCTTCAACGCAAACTCTGGAAAGGTTGAAAAAGGTCGAAATTAGCTTAGAACGTAACAAAGTTGCAATGGAGCGTAACCCGAAGAGTATAAATAGCAAGTGGGTCGTTCAACCGTAG